>MU557582.1:690600-708474 GCA_024362625.1 Silurus asotus | reverse complement strand
AGGGTCATTGTCCTGCTGGAAGGTGAACCTCCGTCCCAGTCTCAAATCTCTGGAAGACTGAAACAGGTTTTCCTCAAGAATTTCCCTGTATTTAGCGCTATCCATCATTCCCTCAATTCTGACCAGTTTTCCAGTCCCTGCTGATGAAAAACAGTCCCACAGCATGATGCTGCCACCACCATGCTTCACTGTGGGGATGGTGTTCTCGGGGTGATGAAAGGTGTTGGGTTTGCGCCAGACAAAGCGTTTTCCTTGATGGGCAAAAAAGCTCAATTTTAGTCTCATCTGACCAGAGTACCTTCTTCCATGTGTTTGGGAAGTCTCCCACATGCCTTTTGGCACGTGTTTGCTTATTTTTCTTTAAGCAATGGCTTTTTCTGTCCACTCTTCCGTAAAGCCCAGCTTTGTGGAGTGTACGGCTTAAAGTGGTCCTATGGACAGATACTCCAATCTCCCCTGTGGAGCTTTGCAGCTCCTTCAGGGTTATCTTTGGTCTCTTTGTTGCCTCTCTGATTAATGCCCTCCTTGCCTGGTCCGTGAGTTTTGGTGGGCAGCCCTCTCTTGCCAGGTTTGTTGTGGTGCCATATTTTTTTCCATTTTTTAATAATGGCTTGAATGATGCTCTGCGGGATGATCAAAGTTTTGGATATATTTTTATAACCCCCAGTTGTGGATCTGTACTTCTCCACAACTTTGTCCCTGACCTGTTTGGCGAGCTCCTTGGTCTTCATGGTGCCGCTTGCTTGGTGGTGCCCCTTGCTTAGTGGCGTTGCTCTCTGGGGCCTTTCAGAACAGTTGTATGTATATATATATATATATATTTATTTATTTATACTGAGATCATGTGACACTTAGATTGCACACACGTGGACTTTATTTAAGTAATTACGTGACTTCTGGAGGTAATTGGTTGCACCAGATTTTATTTAGAGGCTTAATAGCAAAGGGGGTGAATACATATGCACGCACCACTTTTCCGTTATTTTTTTATTATTATTTTTTGAAACAAGTTATTTTTTTCATTTCACTTCACCAATTTGGACTATTTTGTGTATGTCCATTACTAATTTTAATCAATTTTAATTCCAAGTTGTAAGGCAACAAAATATGAAAAATGCCATGGGGGGTCAATACTTTTGCAAGGCACTGTATATATAATCCAGTAGGTTGTGTAGTCTATATCCTACACTATATATAATCCAGTAGGTTAAGTAATCTTTACTACAAAAAATGATATACGTTCCAGATTAAGCAGTTTATATACCAAAAATATGTTAAATGAGTAAACTGGTCTGTACCCCATTACATTTATAATCCAAATTATTATTCTAAATCCTGAAATATATACAATCCAGTAGGTTAAGAAGTTTATTTCCCAAAATGTATATAATCCAGTAGATTAAGTGGTCTACATTCCAAAGTATATAAAATCCAGTAGGTTTTAGTTTATATCCCAAAATATAGAGAATCCAGTAGGTAAAGTAATCTTTATCCCAACATATGAACAGTCCAGTAAATTAAAAGATCAAAGTATAAACAATCCTGAAGCCTGAAAAGATGAAATCCCACAAGGCCTTTCTTGGTCCCTCAGGCTTCATATCTGTCCACTCCCTCAGGTTGTCAATGAATTGAAAACAAATTGCGCAGGTTAATATTGTCCCCCGGAAACCCATTCTTGATGGCCACCTCAAATTTCAACCCGATACCTTGTGAAGAGTGTTTGCTTCCTTCTTATGCTGGTTATATTCCCTACGCACACACCAGACATACCTGGCAGTGCAGGAAGGGAAGCCTTGCATGCACTGCAGGTAACCTGAGCAGGCTGAGTCGGAGCTTGGTGTTGTGAATGGCGGTTAGAGTTGTTTCCCTTCGGGCTCCTTCAGTAATTGACGTAATCTCAGTCTCTGGCTCTTAGAAAGTTAATCTGACTGGCACAACTTGTCCTCGCATCTTTCAGGGGGCCTCTGTCAAGGCCTGCCTCACCTCATCGCCGTTCTCCTGGCACGTCGGCAGGGTTTCGCCCGCGACCGCAACGTCAATTATACTGAGCCCGAAATGAGTCATCGGCGGCCCAAGCGTGACTCCGTGACCAAGTGCGCCTGCCTTTTTTTTTTTTTTTTTTTTTTTTTAAAGGAGCTTGTTTTGATTTTACACCAAACCTGAACGGTATGAGTCAACCTCTTTCGGCTGCTGCAGGATTCGACACGCAGCCACTGACTTCTGTGCTCTCGGGTTTACAGTGCGCTGATCGCTTCGAGATACGTGTGTCATTCACACTTCTGTAAAACGCGAAAGAGTTACTGGGACCGGGGTTTCACACAATCGTCTTGCGCTTGTTTATGTTCCACATCCATGCAGGCAGATGGAGACTCGGTCTTTCGTTCTGCCTGTATGTCCTAAAATATCTTCTTGACGAGTTCCGAGGGGTGCAGATCGTTTTGTGAACACCGGACCTGGTGTGTTTTTTCAAAGGTCCCATTCCACATTGAGCCCCCATTTGCTCTTATAATAAACTCCACTCTTCTTGGAAGATGTTTCACTAGACTTTGTGGAGATTTGTGCTCATTTAGACACAAGGTTGTTAGTAAACACAGGTACTAATATAGGAAGTGAGGAAGCCTGGGGTGTGTTCCAAATCACCCCTAACTTATAGAGTTCAGTAGAGTAGATTGCTCAAAATCTTCCACACACTTCCAACCCGTGGAAGGCAGATCTTCATTGATCTGGCTGTGTGCACGACAAATGTCAAACTACCACAGGACCTTCTATACAATGATGTGCCTCCAATGTTGTTGTTTTTTTATATGCATATGGCTGGAAAAGTCAGGTGCCCCAATACTTTAGTCTGATAGAGTGTAGGTAACACGGGATTCAACATCTGGAAAGCATAAGAGAAATCTGTTCCTCATCAAGTCATTTGGTATAAAACAATATTTCCTGTCGTGACTCGTATACTTTTCTCCTTTTAAGGCAAACATTAGTGTAGATCGCTTGGTTTCTTTGGGTCCGATTTTAAGATTTAAAGCACTTGAAATGGAAGTACGGTGCATTAAGGAGTAAAAAAGGAATGAAATAACGAACAGAAATGCAGAAGGTCATATTTCGTCTCATTTACAAGTCTTTACGTGTCCATTGTAGGATCTGGTGCTGCGCCGTCTCAGTGTCTTTTGAGGCTTGAAACGCTAGTCAGAACCCTGTCAATGTGAAGGGTGTGTGCGTTTTAAAGTCATACAGGCATTAGTTTTTGGTATTATATTGTTCCTAGGCAACAAGGAATATGGACGCCAAGCGTAAGCTAGCGGAACTGGTTACCATATTTCTAGCTAACATATATGAAACCTATTGAATAAGGAATTGGAACACGCCCCAGACCTCCTCACCTCACGTACAGCAGTACCTGGCTTAACTAATACCCATGTGTCTGAACGAATGAGCACAAAGGCTATTGGAACATCTTCCCAGAAGAGTGGAGCTTATTATAAGAGAAAATGGGGATGAAATGTGGAATCTGAGGTTCAAATAAATGACATACCAACCTTAAGATCAGGAATCCACACTTTTCCAGACTTTGAAGTTGAGCAGGAGATTAGAACTTTGTATTGAAAACTCTGTCCATCATTGCATTGCACACACATGATATCCTGAAGGTCCTATTGTCCCAAGTTTAGAAGATTCAGTTTAGAAGATTCTGTAGCTCAGCGAAAGAAACGTGAACAATAGGAAAATTTGACCCTCCATGGCTGAAGCTTCTGAAACATATATCGTCGCTTTTATGCTCTGTCTGGAATAAGGGACATTTCTGAGAAACGTTTTCGCATGTTACAAGACAAAAGAAGAAATCGATGCCGTATCAGTCAAACGAGTCAAAGAAGGAGATCTTGTGGCTGATGTGTGCATGTTTTGAGGTATACAATTTCGATCCAGGTGAAATCCCTCAGCTCGGCTCGGCTCAGCTCTCTATCTCCGCCCGCTTTCGTTATTACTTTCACACGTTCTCTCTATTGATTAATGGCAGTTAGATGTGGTGCATTCGTTCATCGAGGGGGTGGGACAAAGTGAAAGCGCTGTCGAACTTTTCTCTCATTGGCTCTCAATCTGTTTGTTCCATCATTCGGGAAGTTTCACCATTTTTACCAGAGAGGAAATGGTCAAGGAGTGCAGGAATGTGTGTGTGTGTGTGTGTGTGTGTGTGTGTGTGTGTGTGTGTTTGTGTGTGTGTGTGTAAAAGAAGTGTAAAGTGATTGCAAAGGGATGTGAAAAGAGTGTAAAGGGAATGTTAAAGGTGTGTAAAAGGAGTGTAAAGTGACAGTAAAAAGGACTTAAAGTGACTATAGAGAGAATGTGCATGAAGTGTAAAGTAACTGTAAAGGTAATCTAAAAAGAGTGTAAAGTAACTGTAAAGGTAATGTGCAAAAAGTGTAAAGTAACTGTAAAGGTAATCTTAAAAGAGTGTCAAGTAACTGTAAAGGTAATCTAAAAAAAAGAATGTAAAGTAACTGTAAGGGGAATCTTAAAATAGTGTAAAGTAACTGTAAAGGGAATCTAAAAATAGTGTAAAAGGAATGTAAAAATGAATTAAAAGTGACTATACAGGGAACAGGAGTGTAAAGGAAATGTAAAAGGAGTGTAAAGTGACTGTATATGGAATGTGCACGGAGTGTAAATTGACTGTTAAAAAAAAGAGATGATGTAAAAATAAAACATGAAACTTGGAAGAGACTGTGAAGGGAATGTAAAAGGAGTGTAAAGAAAATCTAAAAGGATTGTAAAGCAACTGTAAAGAGAACGTAAAGTGACAGTAAAGGGAATGTAAACGGAGTGTACAGGAAGCATGAAGAAGTGTACATGGAAAATAAAAGGAATGTAAAGAGAATGTAAAGAGATTGTAAAGTATGTAAAGGGAATGTAATAAGACGTTAAGTGGAATGAAGAGTGCGTAAAAAGAGAATGTGAAGATTTTTTAAAAAAGGAACTGAAACAGAATGTAATGGGAACGTAAATAAAATGCAGAGAAACCTAAATGTGTGCCACGTGTGCAGACACCTGACTACATTTTACTCGTTTTCACAGAATCACACAAATGTTGTTGGCATTGAAACAGAATCTTGAGAACACGTTCAACCTGAGCACTGAATCTACAGCAGAATCTTCATGAATTAAGTTCCAGAATTTGGGTTTTGAAGACACATAGCTCAAGTTGGCAGACTCTTCTCGGTCCTAACACCTTACTTCCTCCCTCCCTCTCTCTCTCACTCTCTCTCTCTCTCTCTCTCTCTCTCTCGCTCTCTCTCTCTCACACATTTCCTTATCCTGTTGCAGGTATCTAATCTGCAAGAACATCCTACATTCTATCCTCCAAAAAAATTATCTAAACCTGTTATTTCCTTCAACGTACATTTCTTTTTCTTCGTTCTGAATGCCTCTTTCTGCCGGATGTCCATGTATTCTCCAAAATATTCTCCACACTTTCTATCTTTTCTCCACAACACAAGGACGGACCCTCTGCCCTCAGCTCAATGTTGTGTATTCGTTCTCTCACTCGAGTCGTTGCTTCTTGTTTTTGGTTCCTGATCTGAAGGGAAGACGAGACGGTTCACTTTCACAGGATCGCTCAGTGGCAGGAAGAGGAAACGCTGAGATCTCCAGCAGAAAAACACACACCAGCTAGTCTGCTACACTGATTGTTTGCTAATCTCACTCACTCTCACATACACACACACACACACACACACAGCAAGAGGGAGGAGATGTTCAAGAAGAAGTGGAGATATTTTTAGGTGTTTGTGGGGTGCATTCACAACAACACGAGCCACGAACAACACACACACACACACACACACACACACACACACACACACACACAAATATGAATGGTTTTATAATTAAATTCCAAATAAATACACTAAATCATGCAGTGCCTGCTGAATGTGTGGAAACACCTAGTCTTTTATGGTTTTGTAAACACACGTCTTCAATAAATGACAAAAACAAATGACAGTAAATGACTGGAGGACAGTTCTGTGGACACAATAGACATTTTTGTCTTTAACAGAAGAACTTGTGTAAGATGGAGAACAGGAGAGATGTTAGCAGACTGACTCACCCCCACAATCAAACATCAAGCTTAATGGTTTGGGGATGTTTTGAAGCAGGGGCTGGTTGAAGATCAACACGGCTTCCATTCCTTTCTTCAACAACATGCAATTCCATCTGGACTGCGGTTGATTGGAAACGACTTCACCATAACAACAAGACGATGAGACGAAGCATACGTCCGAGCTCTAAAATCCTTATTAGTGGCCTTCCCAGTCACCGCACCTGAATCCTGTTCAACTGCTCTGGGATGAACTTTGGTTCATGAAAATCTCTAATTTGGGGACATGCATGTGCCTTTTCAAAAACCATACGATTACGTGTTTCTACACTTTTTTATTTTAGAGTATATAAAAAATCTAATAAAATAAGGAATATTTGTTATGATTATTATCATTATTTACATTTTTACAAAGTTCCATTTGTCCAATTTTTTTGTAATTGAATTGATTCACTGTTTTACTCACTCACATTTTATTTCATATCTATTTATTAATCATTTCTGTATTCGTGCATATTTGTGTATTTATAGAATTATATTGTATATTGAAGTTTGTTTTTTATCAGGATTGTGATTGGGACTGCAATACCCAACAGCCACTGCACTTTGTCCTTGTCTTTGACGTTTGTCCGTGTCCTTGCTCAGGCTCATGCTCAGGTTTGGGTTTTATTTGATTTTTTTGTTGTTGTTTTAAGTTATTTTGTGTTTTATGCTTTGCTAAAATAAAAAGGATTCTGCACCGGCATCATCTATAAATGATCATAAAATAATAATCTTCCTCATCATCATCATCATGATTATCATCATTATTATTACTACTAGTAGTAACAATACTATTTCTTACATTTTTCAAATACATGCTCCTTCTCCTCCCCCTTCTCCCCCTCCTCCTCCTCCTCCTCCCCCTCCTCCTCTTTATCATCATTAGTATTATTAGTAATAGTAATAAAGATACTACACATTTCTTAAGTATATTGTATATATCATTATTATAAGTGGTAGTAGTGAAGATATTAATATTCAGTTAACATTATTACTATCAATATTCATTAAAAAAGTAGTTGTAAATGTACTTATACTTATAAGTGGTATACATGATCATTATCATCCCCATTATTATTATTATTATTATTAGTAGTAGTAGTAGTAGTAGTAGTAGTAGAAGAAGTAGTATTAATGGTAGTAGTAGTACTAGTAGTTGTAATAGTAAAGGAACTAGTATTTCCTAAAACAGTGTGGTATCTGTCAGTGTGGCAGGAAGAGGACAGAAACTACACTTCCCAGCAGCCAGCAGTAGTAGTATTAGAAGTAGTAGTATTAGAAGTATTATTATTAGAAGTAGTAGTAGTAGTAGTAGTAGTAGTAGTAGTAGTATTGGTAGTAGTATTAGAAGTAATAGAAGTATTAGTAGTATTACTAGTGGTAGTAGTAGTAGTAGAAGAAGTATTAGTTGTATTATTATTATTATTATTAGTAGTATTAGTAGTATTAGTATTATTATTAGTAGTATTAGTGATAGTAGTAGTAGAAGTAGTATTAGTATTATTATTATTAGTATTAGTGATAGTAGTATTAGTGATAGTAGTAGTAGTAGTAGTAGTAGTAGTAGTAGTAGTATTAGTAGTATTAGTATTATTATTAGTAGTATTAGTGATAGTAGTATTAGTGATAGTAGTAGTAGTAGTAGTAGTAGTAGTAGTAGTAGTATTAGTAGTAGTAGTATTAGAAGTAGTAGTAGAAATGGTAAAGGAACTAGTTATTCCTGAACAGTGTGGTATCTGTCAGTGTTGCAGGAAGAAGACAGGAACTACACTTCCCAGCAGCCTCTGCATGTCACATGTCACTCGCTTCACACACCTGTTTCTTGTTTTATGTTAATCAGCACCGCTCCGTTACTTCCAGTGTTTGTGAGTTTATGTGAACTTTCTGTTAAACTCATATCGGGGTTTTTTTTGCGTTGCGTGCCGCAGTTTTGCTGATATTCTGCATGATGACGTTTTTTGCATGAATACTTTTAGTTGTTTCTTCTACTTTGTAAAAAACAAACAAACAAAAAAGCTCTGCACTTGCATTCACTGCCTTTGCATCATCATCATCATCGATAAATTTATACAATGTTGTCATTACATAGAAGATGTATTTTTAAAAAAAGCATTTTATTTATATAAAAAAAGGAAATGAAAGGATTTTTAGTTAGTAGTAGCTGAGACGCTAATATTTCTTAAATCTGTGCTTATACATCATTAATATCATTATTATTAGTAGTAGTAGTGAAGGTACCAATAAGTCTGTCATCATCAGCATTATTATTATTATTATTATTATTATTAATATTATTATTATTGTTGTTGTTGTTATTGTTATTATTATTATTGTGTTTATTATTATTAGTATTAGTAGTAAAGGTACTTATATTTCTTATACATGTTTATTATACATTATTATTATGTTCATCAATATTTTTATTGTTTTTGTTCAAATGAATAAACTATACAGAATGTATTATAAAATAAACAGTTAATTAATACCGCTAATGATGATGATGATGATGATGATTGATAATATTTTATGCCTTTTTTTTTCTTTTTATACACACAGGTGTATGTGGAAGTGTGGAAGTGAGGGACTTGGAAGCGTTTCCGGTTTCCCAGCTCTGCTCCTCTGCGGTCTGGATTCGGGTTCATTCGGAGCCCCGGCGCTAATTAGATCCGTTAATTGGTCCGGCTCGGTTCTCCAATTATACCCCACCACACACACACACACACACACACACACACACACACCCTTTATTCGTTTTCCTCCTCCTACTCTTGTCTTTTCCTCGAGCTCTCCGCGCGCTCCCGTTCCCCTCGATTCTCCAAGCTCGGTTACGCGCATTCCTCGGCGCAGGCGCGAGTGAGGAGGAGCAGCTTGTGAATGAGCGTGGCGGTGACGTCACTCGGCGACTGTCAACAATGTGGCGATTGAGGGGAGGAGGAGGAGGAGGAGGAGGAAGAGGCGTTCCGCTCTAGTGTAACAAACAGAGGAGACGGAGAGCGGCAACGCCGCACACGAGCCCCACGCACACGCACGCGCGCGCGCACACACACACACACACACACACACACACACACGCATTTATACCTATTACACACACACACGCGCTCGAACGAGCGCGCGCTGACGTTGCGCCGAACAGAAACAACGCTCTCAATCCAATCCGAACTTCCTTTTTTCTTTTCTTTTCTTTTTTTTTTAACCCAACTTTCTTTTTTTTTTTTTTTTTTTTTTTTTTTTTTTTTTGAAAGAAAGAACAACACCTCCAGGACACGAGCGAGGGGGTTTATTTTTATTATTATTTTTAATATATATGTTTGCTCTTTTTTTATTGATGCACAAGCTGAATCCCCCCCTGTGCAGCCCGGGTGGGCTTTAGGAGCGCGCGAGGAAGTCATCATGTGAAGGGAAAGAACACACACCACGCACACACTCGCAGAAGAACACCAACCGGACAGAAAAGGAAAAAAAGAAAAGAAAGAGAGAGGGAGAGAGAGAGAGGGAGAGAGAGAGAGAGAAACACAGGGCTGGATCGCGAGGAAACGAAAGTGTGAAGGTGAGTCCGCTTTGTGTTTGTGTGTGTGTGTCTGTGTGTGTGTGTGTGTGTGGAGAGAGAGAGAGAGAGAGAGAGAGAGAGAGTCCTCTAAGCTTTTGACGGCACTGAGCTCCAGCAACACACATGCACACACACACATGCACACACACATACACACATGCACACACACAGTATATCCGAAACCGGACCCTGTTTTGCTTTGCGGCTTTGTTTGTTTGTTTGTTTGTTTGTTTGTTTGTTTGTACGGCAGCACGCGTATCCCCAATCGCGCGCGCGCGCCACAACAGTCGGTATGAAGCTTCCTAATAAGTGCATGTGTCAATAATACGCGACACCGGGCCGCGTCCCAAATCGCATTGCATACTTGAGGGCACATTAGTAGACAGCAGACTCTGTGTGTGTGTGTGTGTGTGTGTGTGTGTGTGTGTGTGTGTGTGTGTGTGTGTTTGTGTGTGTGTGATTGGTGGTGGTGGTGGTGGTGGTTGTTGTTGTTCGGCAGTAGCCAAAAGGGAAAAGAGGAGGCACGGCTCTTTGTTTATTCTTCTTCTTCTTCTATGAGAAGAAAAAGTAGCTGTCAAATGCCGAAGGGCCTCGAGCGAGCTAACGAGGACCCAATATAGGGGACCCGAGAACCAAGAACACCCCTCCCTCCCTTTCTCTCTTTCTCTTTCACTCACTCACACGGTCCTGTTTACTTCATCATTCATCCTCTTTTTCCGTCCGGGACAGAGGGTAAGATCTGAGCTTGGAGGGGGTTACCAGGGGTGCCTTTTTGCATTCCCAGCAGGAGAACTGTTCGTACCCCGGCTCCAACAAATACATGCATATAACAATATTTCTGGAACGAGGTTCCTATAGGAACCTGACACGTTTCTGGAACCGTTGCACCACGAGGTCTTTCGTTCTTTTGGCCTCCTCTGGAACCCAAAAAGAACCGTAGACGTGTTTAGATGTTTGCGCACTCACTTTCCTCAGCAAGTGTAAAAAAAAGCTGTAACTATGGATGTGAACCTTCTGTGGGTTCAAGGAAAGGTACCCTCTTTTTTTGTAGGACCCATATTGTGGTTTTACTTGTTTTTGAAGGGGTTCCAAAAACCTCCTGTCAGGAACCTTTGCACCAAGAGATCTTTTGTTGATTTTAGTGGAACACGTTTCTTATCATTTGCTTCAACAAAGAAACTTTCGACACGTGTAGAAAAAAAACATGGATCCTAAAAAGCTGTTTTTGGCGACTGGTACCCTTAGCTGGAACTCTAAGGGTGCTCTAGATATAGATATAAGTACCGTTCCTCAGCCGGTCATGTGATAAGAGTTAAGGATGCCCTCATAGTTACACGTTCTCACACACTCAGGTGTAAAAAGAGAAGAAGTGGAACTCTGTGAGACTTTTGGAAGGTGCACTTGACAAGGAACCGTACCCCCATTTTCTTTTTTTCTGTAGGACCTGTAATGTGGTTTTACTCGTTTATTTGAGAAGGTTCTAAAAACCTTTTCCCGATTCACATTCCTCCAAGGAAGCATTCGAGGAAGAGACCAGGAACTTTTGTTTTGTTGAACCGTTTACAGATGAAACCTCTCGGGCGTGGGAACGGTTTCTGTTTTGCTGGTTTCGCAGGAACCTTTTTTTTTTTTTTTTTTTTTTTTGCTTCTAGAAACAGAAATGGCAGAAAGGTGAAGGGAATTTGTTTGTTTGTTGCCCCAGTGATTGAGGTTCTCTGGAGGACCATCTGCTGCTTGTCTTGTGTTGTGCAACTTTGCATCAGTGTAGTAATGCAGCAGTGCAAATCTTTTCTTTCAGCTACACATCTGTCCATTGAAGTGCATGTGTGTGTGTGTGTGTGTGTGTGTGTGTGTGCAGCAGCACCATCATCATCATCATCTTCATTCTTCATCCTCATTCTTTCATGCCGCACGAAAGCGCGAGCTACGCGTTTGCGCCCAACGCGCGAGGCGGCGCGCGCTTTGTTCCCTCCAGCGGCGCGCGAGGAGCCGCGTGCATTACATTCCATTAATCCGCATTATTAGATCCGCGGAAATATGCTCGCGCGTGCGTGTGTGAGATCTTTCGGGTTGGTAGGACAGGAGGAGGAGGAGCGGTTTAAAGAGCCACGCGGCCATTTTAACACGTGAAAAAGAAAATAAGAGAGAGAGAGAGAGAGAGAGAGAGAGAGAGAGAGAGAGAGAGAGAGAAGTGACGGAATGTTGCGCGGAAGGAGAACGCAGGTGTCAATAGGCAGCGAATGCGAGGTTGCCAGGTTGGGAGAGTTCCCTCGCGCACGTTGGGGTCTGTTCTTGGAATATGGTGGGAAAAAGAGATGTAGCTAATGTCCAGCGGAGGGCTTTTGTTGTTGCTGTGATCTTGACTGGGAAATTTCATGAACTTTAAAGCGAAATCAAATAAAATACACCGTAAAATATTTGCACATCATTACATAGTCTACTTGTGTAAAGTCTATTGCGCGTGCAAGGCCCGTGTGTAAAGAGTACGCTCGTAAAGGTTATATGTGTAAAGATTGTGCGTTGAAAAAACTATTCACAAAAGTGAATCCATGCGCGTAAAGATCACGTGCGTAAAGTTTGCGCGTAAACGTTACGTACGTCAAGAGTGCATGTAAAATCTGTATGTAAAAGTATGTGCAAAAAAAAAATGTACGTAAAGACTATACGCGTCGGCATGTGGTAAAGTCTGTGCTTAAAGTTCGTGTGTAAAGTCTGTGAGCTTGAAGATGATCTCCATGAATTCTGTGTGTAAAGTCTGTGTGTAAAGTCTGTGCGTAAAGTCTGTGCGTAAAGTCTTTGCATAAAGTCTGTGTGTAAAGTCTGTAAGCTTGAAGATGATGTCCAAGAAGTCTGTGTGTAAAGTCTGTGTGTAAAGTCTGTGAGCTTGAAGATGATGTTCATGAAGTCTGTGTGTAAAGTCTGTGTGTAAAGTCTGTGATCTTAAAGATGATGTCCATGAAGTCTGTGCGTAAAGTCTGTGTGTAAAGTCTGTGAGCTTGAAGATGATGTACATGAAGTCTGTGTGTAAAGTCTGTGCGTAAAGTCTTTGCATAAAGTCTGTGTGTAAAGTCTGTGCGCTAAGTCTGTGTGTAAAGTCTGTAAGCTTGAAGATGATGTCCAAGAAGTCTGTGTGTAAAGTCTGTGCGTAAAGTCTGTGAGCTTAAAGATAATGTCCATGAAGTCTGTGTGTAAAGTCCTATAGAGAACTCTTTGGAAGGAGCGTTAAATTTGTTCAGCACCAATCAGATTTGAGAATTCAGCGGCTCTGTGCTAGAATTTGACCATAAAACACACACTCTCTTTCTCTCTCTCTCTCTCTCTCTCTCTCTCTCTCTCTCTCTCTCTCTCTCTCTCTCACACACACACACACACACACACACACACACTCGGCTCCAGCGTAAAACTGCTTTCAAACCCATCCAGCATGGCTTTTTTTCAGCTCAGCGTGCCTTAGCCGTTATTTTTATGTTTCGAGGACACGTGACCAATGCAGAACACACTGACGTTCCTCATGCGGTGATGCAGCAGTTTGTCGCGCGTTTCTTTGTCTCGCCCGGTGCAACCGAATCACCTCGTTCCCTCAATCCGATGGTTCGTTGCGTGAGAGAAAATATGCAAAGATTTATCAATTTAAATAACACACACACAAACACACACACACACACAATCTTGTTGTTCACCCTTTTGTTTTGCACTTCCTTTCTCAGAGCATTGTACAAGTGTGTAGACGTGGCTAGTGATATCACTGTGTGTGTGTGTGTGTGTGTGTGTGTGTGTGTGTGTGTGTGTGTGTGTTTAAATGGCGTCTGGAGATGATGAGATCATGCTTCTGGATATCGGAGGCACTCTGGCGCATGCCAACACATGCTGTACGTTAAACGCTCTGGAATGTACAGCGACGCATTAACGCGCAGCCCGTGTGAAGGAGCGGACTCGCTTTTGTTCCTCGACGCGAGCGTTCGAGGCGGTCTCCTCGTCCCTGCTCGTAAATAAATCAGATCGATCAATAAGCATTTTACCCAGTCGATGACGATTGCACGTTTTCAAATTAAACTTCTGAAATGATATATAACAAAACATTCGATCAAAAATCAGGAGATAATATAATAATTGGTGGAATAGTAAGAGGGGGCAATTAGTTTTAATCGTCTCCCCCCCTCTGTCACTTCCTGTGGCTGGTGAATCAATTTATTTGTATTAGTATTAATAACCGGTGTTCGAACTGAAAAATGTTTCTGCGTAAACAGGTGTGCGGTGTTTGGTGTTTTCTGTTAGAGAGCAGTTTCATACAGTGACAGCTGCTGTTTTCATACACTCTTACTCTTCTCTCTCTCTGTCTCTCTTTCTCTGTCTCTCTCTCTCTTTCTCTCTCTCCCCTTTTTATCGCTTGTTTTTTCTCTTCCTATGGCGCCCTGCAGGAGCAGGAGTGTTAAACAATACCCAGGCAGAGCTCATTCACACACTTGTTTTCCCCACTACAAGCATCTCAGACAGGGGGCAAAATGAATACACTATCGCACACACACACACACACACACACACACGCACACACCATTTCCATCAGTCCATTCATCAGTGTTTGGAAGCTCTAACAGGGATATTCCCTACTGTGCGTGCCATGAGAGCGTTAGAGTATTTAATACTCATCACTGTAGTGTTTTGCTCGGGATGGAATGTGTGTAAGTGTGTGGAATTTGTGTGTGGGTGAGACTGCACTCGTTGGGTTTAGTCACCGGTTTATTTTTGGTCCTCGACGGCGGCTGTAACTCACACTTATGCGACCTTAAAATACACCTCCGTGGGCGAGTGTGAGTGTGTGTGTGTGTGTGTGTGTGTGTATGTGTGTGTGTGTGTCAGCAGTTGTCCTCCTTGTCCGCTAACTTTTGAGAGTGTGTGTCAAAGGTCACCTGTGAAGAACTCCAGCTCAACACACAGCTACTAGAGCATGCACAATGAAAATCGAGTTTTTCCTCTGACCACACACACACACACACACACACACACACACAGAGACATGCACTTTTTTATTATGTATTCACTTAATCATACTGTACTGTATGATTAAGTAGTGTAGAAGTGGATCAGTATGTTTCAGTGGTGTAGAAGTGGACCAGTATGATTCAGTAGTGTAGAAGTGGACCAGTATGATTCAGTAGTGTAGAAGTGGACCAGTATGATTCAGTGGTGTAGAAGTGGACCAGTATGATTCAGTGGTGTAGAAGTGGACCAGTATGATTTAGTAGTGCAGAAGTGGACCAGTATGATTCAGTAGTGTAGAGGTGGACCAGTATGATTCAGTGGTGTAGAAGTGGACCAGTATGTTTCAGTAGTGTTGAAGTGGACCAGTATGATTCAGTGGTGTTGAAGTGGACCAGTATGATTCACTGGTGTTGAAGTGGACCAGTATAAGTCAGTGGTGTAGAAGTGGACCAGTGTGATCCAGTGGTGTAGAAGTGGACCAGTGTGATCCAGTGGTGTAGAAGTGGACCAGTATGATTCAGTGGTGTAGAAGTGGACCAGTATGATTCAGTGGTGTAGAAGTGGACCAGTGTGATCCAGTGGTGTAGAAGTGGACCAGTATGATTCAGTGGTGTTGAAGTGGACCAGTATGATTCAGTGGTGTTGAAGTGGACCAGTATAAGTCAGTGGTGTAGAAGTGGACCAGTATGAGTCAGTGGTGTAGAAGTGGACCAGTATGATTCAGTGGTGTAGAAGTGGACCAGTATGATTCAGTGGTGTAGACTGTATCAGTATAACTCAGTCCGAGGAGCACACAAACACACACACAAGCTGAGCTAAGCAGACACAGACGCTCGTAGATAGCGGAGACGGCAGTACTAAATATATGGGCCAGATTCAGGCGAGGGCTATCCCAGACTCAAGGTCAGGTTTTTTTTTCTTACTCACACTCATCATTCCTACTGTGTATCACTGACTTTATATAAACAAACAGACGTAAAATACAACCCATGCAAACACACACACACACACACACACACCCACCCACCCACACGCAGAGTTTCTGAGGGAAGCAGCGGTGTCACTGGTCCGTGTTGGCACAAATGACTCATACACAGCTTGGCTCTGTAATACCGGCTTCCCTCTAAATATAACGTACACACTGCACTGCACAGGGCACTGAAGCGCACACGCTCATACACACACACACACACACACACACACACACACACACAAACACACACACACAGGAAATAAACAGTACAGTTTACGTTCAGAAAGAAAGAAAAAAACGCTAAAACGAAAAAGAAAAAATCCTGCTCGATGCAGTCCAAGTGATAACGAGAAGGCGAGGGTTTTCCCAGCGTTAATGGGTTGCAGGTTTTTTTTTCTTCTCAGACGGCTCTATGGGACTTTATATTCAAGCTCTTTTTTTGTTTTGTTTTTTCTCGCTCGGGATGAGTCACACTTTCTCCCGTGTTGAGGTTTATCCGGTCGAACGCACCGCAAATATGCGCTCGATATCTCCAGCACTTTCGCTTAACTCTCACTGAGTCAGAGCGGGTCTGCCTCGACCTTTTACTAATCACAGAAAACGAAAGCGGTTTGAAAAAAAAAATTCAAAAAAATTTCTTACACCAAGAAAAAAACGATTTAAGGAAGAAATTATTATTAAAATTAGGGGGGAAAAAAACAGTCATTCCAAAAAATACAAAAAAAAGTACTTGAAAGACTGTAACTCTTCTTTTTTGATTGCATCATCAAGCAGGCAGATGTTTGCCCGAACTCAAAAATGGCACATCATGACACAAATAGGGTCGCGTCGGAGATTAGCGCCGGAGATCACGAAGCACCGAATATGACGGATCATAACACACCAATCACCAAAGTCACGTGACCTGTTTCTATGAATATTTACGTCACCGGATTTGTACTTTTACGCATGACAATCGAAGCTAATGACACTCTAATGACGGGTTTATTTACATTTGATTTAATGCAACACATCATTGACATACTTATGACATTCATAATGGTTTAGTCCAAGTGGAATTGGTCTCGTCTTATATATATATATATATATATATAAGTAAATAAACAAGCTAATCCTCAAGAGACTCACCGCATCTTGGAAGCCAAACAGCACCACCTGCAGCTGGCTGATGGCGACGCTGTCAAAGTCCAGCTCAAGTTTAAGCTGCGACAGCGTGTTGGCGATGATTTTTCGGTCTGCCATCTGTACAAAATCCCCCAGGCTGGCCACCAAAGTCGAAATGTGCTCGTGTTTGAGCTTGGTCTCCTCTGCACCCTGTAGAGAAAATCTCCAACTCCTCAATCCCTTTTTAAACATTTTTTTTTATCCGTAAACGAGGTGGTATAGAAAAGTTTCGAGACTAATGCCTGTAGATGTAGATAAATAAATTAAACTTTGATGTAAATGGAGCTCGTCTTGAAACCTTTTGATACCACCTCATACAATCCCTGTATGCACGGCTCACCTGCGTGAGCGCCTCCTGCAGGTTAGTGACTATTTTGTCTCGGTCCTCGAGGAGGATGCGGTGCAGCGTTGCCCTGCGCTCGCTGTCCTTCTTCAGCATAAAGAACCCGGGGTCCTTTTCTTCCGGAGACGGCGGAGCGCTGTGGTCCTCAAACTGCTCCACTGGAATGCTGAAGAAAGAAACACACACTTTCAGTCTCACACACTCAGCAGTGACTCGACGAACGATTCGACGGTCACCACTCTAGTTACCTGAGGAAGAGCGACCGGTGCCCTTTGACCTCTCGTTCACTAAGGCACTTGACGCTGGGCTTGAAGACGAAAGGGTTAACGCTCAGCTCGTTGTCCGGAGACACAGAACCATATTCGCTGCTGCTGCTCGTGTCCTCGACCACCACGGGAACGGGAAGCGAGATACTGCGCACGTATTCTGGCAACGCACAGCATTGAGTAAAGTCCAAACAAATCTGGATTCTGAATTTTAATAAAACTTATGCATTTCAAATCTAAATAGATTAGAGGACTCACCTGTTGCTGGGGTCAAAGCTGGAAAAAACCCAGAAAAGAAATCGCATTAATTCATTTTAAAATAAATTTTCAATAAGCAGATCCTTCAACACCTCCACATGCACCAACTTTGCCTATAGTTCCGATAATAAAAATATGACGATGCAGCTAAAGACAAATGTTAAACAGAATGAGTAGCTTCACCGCTCATATCTGCTAGTATGT
>MU557582.1:667930-682290 GCA_024362625.1 Silurus asotus | reverse complement strand
ACGTTTTAAATACACTCGGTTGCCAAAAGTATTGGAACCCCCGACTTTTCAAGTCGTATTTGCTTCTTCCTCGAACTTTTACCACAAAGTTGGAATCACACAATCGGACAGGATGCCTTTCGAACTAGCAAACCTAAACTTGTTCCAGCGTGACATAAAACGCGTGGAAGATCTTAAAAGGCCTGTAATAGAGCTATCGAATGAACTAAATCGGAAACCCAGACCGCCTCACCTATCAGACTTTAACGCCCTGGTCTCTAAATGAGCACCACTCTCCACAAAATCTGGAGTAACATCTTCCCAGAAGAGCGAGGGTTATTAAACCGTGGAATGGGATGTTCCAACAGAATCTTATAGTCAGGTGTCCACAAACTTCTGTCCAAATAGAGTTGCTGGCAGTCATGAGCTGGAGCACACTCACACTCGAAGCTCAGAATGAGTCACACACACACACACACACACACACACACACACACACACACACACACACACAATGAGGCGCATCTCCACACGTGTTCGTTGTGCTGTAAGCGAGCGGTAAGCGCGAGAGCCGTACCGTACAGAGCAGCGACTCTCCTAGGAGCGAACCTCTCTCAGTTCTGTGAGTAGCACTTCTTTACACGTTACTGTAAAACCTTGCGCCGTTTCCTTCCTTCGCTCTGTTTTCAAGACTCTTATCCTAAGAAATGCGATTCTGTCGAGACGTACGACACACACCGTAACGATCGAACGTTAGTGAAGACGCACCGTCTAGAAACACTTGAACAATTTCCAACAAGGGTTCTCGAATTGTTTTTTTTTTTCTTTTTCTTTTGTGAACGTTCCCACTGACTAAAAACCACGACTGATTTCGGATTTCGAGCGTCTTTTCTCCAAGAGATGCTGAGACACCTGAGGTCTCCTCAGGACACTTTAGCAGCTTGTCCTGCCAAAAAAAAAAAAGAACAACCATTAAAGGCAGATCGGGACGAACTGGCGTCACATCATCCGGTAAATCTTTTAACGCCGACGGTGACCTCGTATGACCTCGCGTGACCTCGTGCCACAGGTGGCGCAAAGAAAACCCGAGAGTGAAGACCTCTGGCCGGTCGAGCTATCGTGAACAGATCTCCATTGCGATTCTGATTCGTGGCCCGATTCTAAGGCCAGCATATGTGTGTGTGTGTGTGCGAGAGAAGTGTATGAAGTTGGAGCCTGTGGTAAACAAGATTAAGATTTTCAACAATAAATGTAAAAAAAAAAAGCCGTTTTTTTGCTTTTCTACACAGGAAACAAGGCTTCCTTTACACGACTTCCTCTGCAGGTGCTCCGATATCAACCATCCAAATAAATATTAACGTCTGAGGGGTAATTGAACCGCGCAACGGAAAACAAAGCGGCGGGGAAAAGCACGATGTGTTTATTGCCTTTATTAGGTTATATATAAGGTCCTGTCACGTACTTCAGGTCATAACGGTGTACGACTTTTAAAAAAAGGACATATTTATTAACAAAGTGCAACCTGTCGTTCAAGTTTGAGGTGCAGGGAAACTACATTTCGCTACAGTATCGAGGATTTTCTCGGTGCTGTGTGTTTGTGTGGAAAAATCACGTGTTACCACGTCCCAACTAGCAGATACAATGACCAGCTGCATCGGACCGGGACACCAAGGATAGAGTTGCATTGGGAAGTTTGAATAAGCCGAGGGAGTAGAACTGCGTATTCATAACTGCGATTTTCCCCAATAAAATGTATCGAATTAGCCTTAGCAAAACATCTGCGAATCAGCTTCCGACCTGAAACCCCTTCAAGTCGGATCACGTCCATACCAGGTAAATTTTCTTTTACTTTTACCACACCAAATCAAAATTCCCACCCATTTTAAAGATGCCCCACCCCCTCGGATACATTTCAGACAGGGGCTACGTGTACACTATTTCGGATCGATTTAAAAAAGAAAAAAAAAAACTTTTCGCGGAAAAGGGTCCGCGCCCACTCTTCAATTTAAAATCGTTTCGGTGCTCGTCCGCACCGAAACGTCTGGAAGCGATCACGTTCCCTGTACTGCGCAAAGCGTTTACGTCTCCTTGTCGTTCAAACTCTGAAACTTCTATAAACGCATCAATGAAAGGACGGGATTAAGGAATTGTTGGGTTTTTTTATAGCTTGAATTGTTCGTTCCTGTACTTCTGTCTGATGTGAAGCACGTGATCTGTTCTAGAGAAAATTATTTGTATTTGACTAGCAACAGCTTGAGACACCCTCAAGTTTGACCTGCGTTCGATTTGCTGTACGTCAGAACTCAATTTCGTTGCTACATTACATGTATTAAAACCTGTGGCACTTTTTCAGCGGTGTGCGGTTCTTCTCCAAACTGTTCCCACAAAGTTAAGGGCAGACAATTGTATATTATGTCTCTGGATGTGTTAGCATGAAATTCTCCCTTCAGTTAAACTAGGAGACACCAAGGGGTTCCAGCACGACAGTGTCACTGTGCACAAGGACAGCTCAATGAAGATGTGCTTTACATGGGTTGATCTTGAGCAAGATCTTGAGTAGTCTGATCTTGAGTAGTCTGATCTTGAGTAAATAGCAGCAAATTGGGACTCAATGAGGAATCGGATGTTCATAAAATACATACGAATCTTATAGTTAGCTACATATTATGCTGCTTACTTGCATGCTAGCAGCTTAGCCAAAGCGCAGGGGTTTACCAGTGAAGCGCCGATGCTTGGATTGCAATCCCAGCACTGCCACGGTCGGACCCTGAATCTTCAGGTTTCATGGAATCCGATTCAAACCCCTTTGTTACTCGGGTTCGAATAAAAGCAACCGCTACACAGCGAAATGTAAATGCAGGAATGATACCGGTCGGGTCGCATTCACCTTAAACCTCGGGGCCGCTCCGGGCTCCTGTTTCTAACGTGCAAGTTTAATGGCGCATGTGAAAGCGTACTCCGTTCAAAAACGTGAGCACATAAGCGGATCAGAACACTCAGCCCGAATAAACATGGAACAATTGTTTGTGAACATCTGACCATAAGATTGCTATGTGCTTCTGTTTGAACGTCCCATTTCACATGTAGCCCCCATTTGCTCATATAATAAAATCCACTCTTCGGAAAGATGTTCCACGAGCTCTATAGGAGGCCATTCAAGAGCTTTCACTCCAGCTTTCACTGTAAATCAGATCTTCATGGAGCTTGCTTTGTGCACAGGATCATCACAGTTAATGCAGTAAAGTCTGGGGAAGAAGCTCATGTGTCTGGAAAAGTCAGGCGTCCCCATACTTTTGTCCATATAATGTATTTACAGGCTTGTCTTGTCCATTCAGGATCGATGCATTTAGGCAACACCCACATCTATTTATCTAAATATATAAATGCATAATTAATTAATTTCTTTATTTATTTTAGTTTAAATTAAAAAAAAGAATACGTTTATTAATTTTAATAAAAATAAAAATAAAAGATATTAATATAAAATGAATAAAGAAATAATTAATATATTTATATTAATTTATATAGATCTATTTAACAAATGTAGAATCAAAAATCTAAACAAATCCCAAAATAAAAAAAGATTTATAAAAAAATTACTTTATAAATAAAAACATCACTAGATTAGCAGTGTATGTACACGTGCCATCCTTTTGTTTTGTTTTTTGTATGTGTGGGGGGGGTTCCCCTAAATGATTTTTGCAGATGCTTCAAATTTCCCAACATAGACTCACTTTTGTTTCATAATTGTATCATACTTTTTGGTTTTTTTTTCCTTTAAGGTTTTACACGTGCACCTGGTTTTGGGTACTGAGGCTGTAAGTAGTTCCACATGCACGGGGTCATTCAAAACATGCTGAAATGACACGGCATGCAGTGTGTGACCTGTCCTTCTGTCCTTCTGTCGAGCTCCCAGCATGCTCCTGGAGTGCATGCGTGTGTGTGTGTGGGGGGGAGACTTCATGAAAGAGGTCATTGTGGATGTCGTAGCACGGCATGTTGAATGCACTTATAAGTCGGAGTGGGCGAACGTTCCCCCCGTCGCTCTGCAGGAACGCCTTTGAATGAGCAGATTGTGAGGCAAGAAAAGCAGCGCAGTAACTCGCCGACTTTGTTTTTGTTTCGACTCTACTCAGAACTTCGGTCGCAGCGTAACCTTGAGATTAACGCTCCCGATTGTCGTTGTCGGGGAGTCTCTGGAGCTACACATGGTTCACGTTGATTTAAGCAACTTTAAAGGGAGGGCCGTTTGAAAGGAGAGCTTTGGAGAGGGTCAGTCTGATTCTCATCCCTGTTTACCACCACACACACAAAACAATAAGGCGTTCGAGTTTGGTGACTCATCGGGCCCTTGGAAGACCACCTCTGGAGTGTGATTCAGACCTCCAGACTTTCTGCTTCTGGCTCACAAAACATAATGAGGGCCATTCAGGGTCTCTACATTCCTCCCGCTTGGACACCGTTGATCCAAGAAAGTCCAGCAGCAAAAGGATTTCTCGAGCCCCGAGGGTTTCCCTCATCCTCAAGATGATGCAGCGGTTTAAACCCCACATTAAAACCCAAAAATATTACAGCATGTAGTTTTATAGTCCTGACAAAAAAAGAACCCAAAACTGAGACCCCGACACCCTCTCGTGTACACTATATGGACATAAATTTGTAGGGCACCTCACTGTTAGATTGGTGCTACTTTTTGCCCATGCCTTTCCATATTTAGAATGGGAAGCCACCCCAAATCTTCCACTCCAACCCATGTAACCCAGATCTTCATTCATCTGGCTTTGTGGACAGGGGTATAAGTATGGAACAGGTTTGAGTAACGTAGTGTAAGCGAAGGGAAAACGTCATGCTAGAACTTCCAGTGACATTCCATAGAGTTGTGTGCCTCCAACTTTGTGGTAAAAGTTTGAGGAAGAAGCACTTACGGCTGGAAAAGTCAGATGTTCCAATACGTTTGGTGATGTAGTGCATTTAAAACGTTGAACAAAATACCTCAGGATCACAGCATGGCTGTTTTCCTTGGAGACACATTGAACCACATTTATGTGTGTGTGTGTGTGTGTGTGTGTGTATTTTTTCCATTTAAAATTTAGTTATATATAATAGTAAATATTTAAAAAATTATATATATATATATATATATATATATATTTTTTTTTTAATTGATACATATAGCCCAAGAGAGATGTAAAGAGGTGAGGGAGAGAGAAATAAAGCAAGTAATAGAGAGAGGGAATGCGTGACTGAGGGGAGAAAAAGGCTATTTTTGACCCTGCTGTATCATGTGTCTCCTCCTACCATTTTGGTCTTTTGTCAGGTGAGAGCCGAAGATATTTCGGGACAATCTCGGGTAACATCCTCATGTTTTAGTTTTTTTGTTGTTTCCACCCCCCCTGAGCTCTAAGATATACTCTATGTTCATTATGCAGCCCAACCCATCTCCATAAACCTTAATAGGTTCTCATGCAAAGCTCTTATTCAGGCCTTAGAAGGCTTTACTATGTCCAAGTTTGTATTTACGTTGCTGTCATTATCCCACTGTCGTGAGCCAAATGTATTCTAGCACCGGCAGGTGTGTGTTTATGTAGGTAGGAGTGTAAGTAAGCGACTGAGGAAATGTTACAGGGACTCAAAATTGCGTGTTTACAAACACAGGCTATTTTAACCGCCTTGTTCTGAAAGGTTTGTGGTGTGTTTAGCGGTTTTGGCGCTAATTTGTTCGGGCCGTGCTGTGTTTTTGTTGTTTTTACGGTAATCGGATCTAGACGTTGAATGAAACGAAGTGGTAAGCTGAAGCGGATTTGTTGAGCAGAACGCATGTAGAAAACTTCCAGAACAATCAGGACACAGGGAATGACTAAAGTGCTGCTGCATTACTAACTTTAGGTCCAGACAAAGCAATTGTTGGTAATGAAAAGGAAATTATCGAAATGATAAAACAATGTGCTCCAGTGTGGACACGCAACTTCACGGCAATTCCACTCCCGTATATGTTGCATACAAGACGCGATCGTGAGGTAATAATAGGGTTGTTAAGGTCAGAAAATCCCTCCTTCTGTGTGTAATCAGTTGGTGACTGTATCCCAGGCTAGTGTTTCCAACACATCTGGAGCTGTAGCACCAGACTGGGGCCAGATGGGCTGGTTTAACGCGAGTACACAACACGGAAAAGCTGGCTGCACATCTGGAAAACAGCGAGGAAATATTTAAGGGAGATACGTAGTGCAGGGACTGGGGGCATCTTTAGTCATCGAATGTGTTTTAAAACCGGAGCTGTTTAGACACACACACAAATGGTAGGGTTGTTAGTCTAGACGGTACTGAACTGGATTTGTTGGAAATGGATCACAAGGCAGTTTACAAGGCAGTTCAGTGGCCTATGGCATTTTCAAAGTGATTGAAAGATTGGATCATTTTAATGACTTGGTTCAGTAAATCACTGATTGTTCCTAATATCTGTGTAATTAACTATCCAGGTGAGTTCTGCAGACCCGGGAGCCAAACGTGGCGCGAAAACCTTCTATCATCTATCTTATTTTTAATAACACTGTAGATTTAAAAGAACATTGCCACTTGAAACGCAACTGCATCAATGGGCTAAAGAATAGTAAAACAATAAAGACATAAAGACAACTAGTAAAAATTGTACCAGAGGTAGTAGTTACGAACATGAACCATAACCAAGCCCGAGCGCCTTGCGTATAGCGACTCCGAGCTTCATCCCTCGTACCGGGGGATCTTCCCATTGCACTTGCTAACGCGCTGCAATGTGATGTGATCCGTCCTGTATGAATTGGCCAACGAGGTGTGTGTGTGTGAAACACAAGAGGGAGGAAGTGTTGAAGAAAGACTAGGGATTCCCGCGCAGGATCTTGGCCTCCCTTGTTTTTTCTTCGCCCCTGCTTTTAACTCGCTGCACTCGTCCCCGTTGGGAAGAGTGCGAAATCTGAAATGCGAGTCGTTTGTGCTCGACATTTAAACAGGGCATGAAACAAAAAAGGCGAGGTGCGCAGGGTCTCCGTGTGACCACAGGGCGCCTGTGCAGAGGACTCCTTCGTCTATTGGGCCGTCGCGGATGCACGCTTTCTTTTATTTTCCTTTTATTCCCAGCCAAATCCATCAGGCCTGACAGGCGCGTAATTCAAGCCCCCTCCGGAGCCCCCTCTCTCGGACTCTCTCGCACTCTCTTACTTTCTATCTATCTTTTTTATTTTTTACTGTCTGGGAAGGACCGTGGTGAGACCTCTGGATCTGTCGAGTCATGCGAGTTCATGTACACTTGGCATTCCACAGGACACAGCAAGAGAGTGTCGGACGGAGGGAAAAGGGGTGGAGTTGGGAGACTTGGGGTCAGGGAGGAAGGGAGAGAAAGAGCGGCCAAGATAGAGAGAGCGTGAGAGAGAGAAAGAGAGAGAGAAGTGGTCTGCTCCCTAGTGAGTCTTGTATAAGGTAATGTCTGGTGTGTGTAAAGGGGAGGCACCGATTTATTTTAACACACACCAGCCATGCAGAAGGCATGGGAGGGGACGAGGTGACTGCCAGCACTCTCTTGCTCTCTATCCATCTCTCTTTCTCTCTCTCTCTCTTTCTCTCTCTTAGTCCCTCACTCCCCACTTATACAGTCCAGCGTTCACAGCAGACAGGATCATAACAAAGCAAAGCGCGAACGAGCCTGAATAAGGCGAGCAAGAGGCAAGTGTTCATCCCCACTTTGACCTATTAACCCTGCATGCTGCTGTGCGTGTGTTTAGCCGCGTTAGCATGGCCCGACCGTGTTTTTTTTTTTTTCTTTTTTTTTTCGCGTTGTCAAAAGCCCAAACAGATATGGCCGCTTTCCGCTGTTTCAGCCCGGGGCTCACGAGGCCACGCCAGAGCCCTAAGATGGCTGCACGTCAGCCAAGCCGCAGTGTCATGTTTCCGTCCAGCTGCGGAGTCTTTTCCAGGAGGTAAATAAAGCGCAGCGTGACGAGATGAGTCATGCAGCGCAATAGCTGCAAGGTTGATGCGCATCAGATGTCTACAGCAGGTCCCTAAGCTAAAATAAGACAAGTGGTGGTAGTGGTCAGGCCAATTCTGTGATTGTATTTGATACTTCACTGCAAAAAAATGCATATGTCATTTATTAACAAAAGAAAAATAGGGTGGTGCAATGGGTATTTTTTTTTTGTTTTTTTTACATCCTGACACGTTTTATTCCCCTTACGCCACAGTCACTTGTCACTTACTACCTTTTTATTTATGCACGATACACCATACATTTAATATGCTTGATGATATGGAATGACCGCTTCTGTTTTTTACAAGTGTCCGGCATTGAAGTCTCTGTGTGAGTGGGAGGGGCCTGGAGATTAAGGATACGCCCACATTCATTCAGATACACATGAAAACGCACCTTTTTTGTTATGTCTAGGCCCAATTCACACTTTTTATTTGGTGAAATCCGAATAACATCTTAGTAGTTAAGGTTATTGGACTTTTGTATCGAAAGGTTGTGAGTTCAACATGCTGCCCCTTATGGGCCCTTGGGCAAGGCCCTTAACCGTCAATTGTCTGGTTGTGTTCGGTCAAAGATGCGAAGTACCATGTGCGATTTTTGCTTAGCTGTTAGCAATATATATGTAAAATCTTGAAATAAACTGCGTTATGTTTAAGGTATTTGGCAGACGTTCCCTTTTCCAGAGCAGTTGGGGGTTCAAGGCTTTGCTCAAAGGCACAGCAGTGGGCAGCTTGGTGGTGCTGGGATTTGAACTTGTTCCGATTCAGAGTCCAATGTATTAAGCGCTGCGCTATCACATCCCGTCTCACCTTATAAAACGAGGCTGATAAAATGAGGCTGATCCTATGGTATATGAATCATTGCATTTGTTGTATGCAAAGGAGCTTTCTATATTATTGGATTCCGATTTTACAATCGCAGATCCAGCCATGCAAAATAAGACTTGGTGTTCAGGTGGACAACAGAAATTGGTTCCGAAATAAAATAAATTAACAAATATATATTTGTGCCATGTCAAAGACCTTACTGGTTGCAGTAATAGTGTCATTATTATGTTATTCCAAGTGGCTTTGAATCGGGAAAAGCGGAATATGCCGGAGAATGTGAAGTGTACTTCTGAGTCTGAGGTTCATTCGCCTCTGGATATGTCCTTGAGAAGGACATCATGCGCTGGGTGTGCACGTGTGTGCAAGTGCTTACATTTTGTCTCTGGGTACATGAGGACGCAAAAGGAGGTTAAGGAGAATTGGGGCAGAGGAGCACACAGCCCACTTTTAGTCTATATTTGATCATAGAGATCAGGCGAACGAGGGAACGAGAAAAGGGAAAGAACAAGATTTCCTGGTTTGAGGGGGACGTCATGGCGGCGATTTTTTACATAAGAAATTTCATCACTAGCGTTTATTCTAGTCGTTTAGCTCGGTTGTCTGAAGAGCCGTACACTGGATGGGTGAATCCTGGTTTCTATATTGATGTTGTATCAATCCTACCTGGGATTTAAAATTAATGCGAGTGTAATATTTACTTGACGTGAAACTTGTTCTAGCGTCACAATGCCCAGCTCTATGAAGATATACTTTACCTGGTTTGATCTTGGGAAGATCTTGAGTGGCCTGCTATAATGCTCAACCCTATTCAACCCCCTTTGTTTAGCATTAATTGGAACACCACCCCAGGCTTCTCCTCACCTAACTTTCCCCCTGTGGCGGAATTGTTCTCACGCAAATCTCCGCAAAACCTAGTGGAACATCTTTCCAGAAAAGTGGACCTTACAAGAACAGCTAATCAGCACTGAATGGAAAATGGAATGTTCAAAAAACACAATGGTCTGGAGTCCACAAACTTTTTGGGCATATTTGCTCTGGTATGTACACTAATACCAGAGCAATTTCTCCTTGCATAACATTTTTCAAAATCTGTTGTTAATATTAGCAGTTGTTTGTCATCTGACTAATTGCTAGTCTAAAAAGGAAAGAAGAGACAATTATTTTTTTGTATGTTTTTAGGGACTAACAGATTCACATTTCCTTTAGCAATTAATATTTTTCCCTTTTTATAGAAATAAGGACGGTGTTTTTCCTCATTAACCATTATATAGATGTCAAAATGTTTTTTTTCCCCTTCTTTGCTGGTTCTTGTATCTGAATGTAAGCATCTGAATGTAATTGTTGGGTAGCTCATAACATAGAGATATTTATTGTAAATAGGCCACTTATGCACTTCTGTTCAGATGCTAACTGCATTTCATTGGCTCTGTACATGTACTTTGCACAATGGCAATAAAGTTGAATCTAATCAAATCTAATTTCTAAACAAAGCTTGCTAACTTACGAGTTGCTAGTAGACAGCTAGTTTACAGTAAGGTAATCTTTTAGCTAGCTTCTCAGCTAGCACATTTTTGTGATTTGGTCGATGTCCGTGTACATACAGTTACTAGTTTTGGTTTCAAATCCAGAGCGCTTCCTACAGGTCGTATTTTATGGTCCAGCTAAGCTAAGCTTGCTTAGGCTTGTCTTTTTCGTTTGCCGTATGCGCGATCTAGCCAGATGCCTGTTGTGTTTTTTTTCTCTCCAGCGTATCGATCCTGAATTCCTGCTGTTATTTGCACTTTGCTTAGATAAGGTTTGATTCAGCAGAAAGTGTGAAGCACGCTGCTTACACCCTGTTTGACACTCGTTTATTTGTTAATTATTTCACAGTCAGGCGCATAACGAAGCAGAACAATCAGCTGGAGCTAGTCCAGAGGCATCTTTTGAACACACATGCATGAGCAGAAAAATAAAAATAAATCTGAAAAGCTTCCAGTTAGCATATGATCATCAATCGGGGGTTGCCATATCTACAATGAAGTCCCCTCGTAGTTCGGAGCCTTCTAGCCAGATCGCTCGCCGAAGATGTCGCAAGCTTTGTCAGTTCCCCCGCTGTGCTCTGAAAAGCTTAAGGATGAATAGATTCCCATGGGAAACGGGCTATAGGGGCCTCTGGGGTGTCAGCCAATGTGCAAGGGCAAGGACGGTTTAAAAAGGAAATGTAAATATACAGAAAACAACTTGAATACGACCCGGAGAATTCGGCAGGAACGATTTCCAACCAAATCTCTGCTTTGCTCAGTTATTCCATTTTTCTTTTTTTAACTGAACATGGTGTGTGGAAGTATATGCATTTTTATTGTCACTTCCTGTGACTAATGGACAGTTCCCCTTTTTTTTTTCCTTTTTTTTTTCTTACACCCAACACCAACATAGAGATTTACATTGTTCCTTATATACATCTATAATGGCAGCCTCAGCTCTATCTGGAGTCTCCATTGCCATGGTTACAGCTATATGTGGTAACTCGAGACGTGGCAGATTTCTCGCCTTAGGACGTGTTAGCAGCCTCCAAAGCCCCCATGTGAATCTTTGAGTGAGAAAGCTCAATTAAGCATCATCTCGGTGCTCATTTGATGGATTATAGCGTACATTTGTCAAGTGGACTGCTGCCGAAGCAGTGGGGTAACAGTGGTGCATAAACGGTGGTATATCGGGGTATTACATGAAGCATGATTGTTTGATTGGTATTTATCTGAAACCAGACCGAGCTGTTCCCGGTGTCATTGTTCTACTTTGCGTTCTGCTATGTTCTGTACTGTGCAAGACACGTTCATCCTAAAAAGCCCTGAAGGAGCTTCATGCGTCCACGTCAATTCCTGGAATCAAATTAGCCTCTCATCCTGGAGGGGCAATAATATCGGCCATTGATGACTCTAAACGTATTGACTGTAGAATCTTGGAATCGAATGCTGAAGATCTTAGTCAAGGACTGCATGCCCTTCAAATACATGAATACACTGGCACAGATGTACATGCTGTAGGAAGCCAGCGACCTCGAACATGGATTTGTTCAGGGGTTCGTGACACGTCTGCAGCTCTATTTATAAACCGACAGGGGGTGTTATCCAAATCAATCAACGAAAAAGTCAACAGAAAACGGATGGAACGGACCACAAAAAAACATCTTTAAGCAGAGACCCAGGAGGTAAAGAGAACAACTCCTCCCCACCCACCCAACACCCCTTTGAGCTATGCTTAGTGAAGATATGCAAAAAATCTCTAATACCCCATCTGGCTGAGGTGATTAATGAAAGCAGGGGCAGATGGTACTGCAGCTAGTTTCCTCATAGCTTCAGGGGTGTAATGATTTGCGATTTCACTAGCCTCATGCATAGCCTTGCGTCACTTGCTTTGTTCTGGAAGGTCTGTGTATCACGAGGCTTATCTCGCATATTCCTAGCAAAAAAAAAAAAAAACAGTTTTTCTTCTTTTTTTTTCTCCTCGCACCAATCTTGTTGTCCTCATTTCCTGCAGTGGAAGGCCTCAGGCAGGCCAAGTCCTTAGGATGTTTTTGTTAGGGACCAAAAAAGAGGCAGCGACACGCTCCCTCCCCCTCAATAGACAACCAGCGGGTGTGGAAATATTGACATTCAGACAGAGGGGGAGGAAGAAGTGAAGAAGAGAGAAAGAGGTTTGGAGGGAGGGATGGCTCTGAAAGAGGAGGCATGATGGCAGGGCAGCGTTTTTGGCTCCAATACAGGAGGGAAAGAGGGAAGGAGGGTGGGCCTGAGTCAGCGACTTCCTAACCACCGGCTTCTCCATGTATTACTCTCTTTCTCTTCGGTCTTAGATCCTATTTGATTCCTAACCCCCCAGATTGATCAGGTCTCCTTTATCAAGTCTTGTTAATTTTGATTGGTTGTACTACTAGTGCAAAAACAGATCCACCCAGTGCCCCCCACCCAGTGCCCCCCAGTAAATCCAACCACTGGAGGTGACAACTCAGTAGTTAAGGCCATGTCCAAACATATAAGTTTTTGCTTGAAAACGTGTATTTTGACCTTTTGTCCACACTGAGATTTTTTTGTTGACTGAGATTTTCATGTAAATTTCATCTGTGTAAATGACGCAGATCGAAGCGGCGTGCGATTTGCGTACGCTTGGTGTAGGGATGTGACCACTTTCAGACATTTCAGTGTGGATAAGCGACTTTTGAAAAAAGATTGAATACAAAAGTGTGGACACAGAACTTTTTAAACGAAAATACTGTTATAAAATCTATCCGGATTAGTGTGTGGACGTAGCTCAAGGCTTTGGGTTACTGATTTAAAGGTCGGGGCTTCAAGCCTCGGCATTGCCAAGCTGCCACTCTTGGGGCAGAGCAAGGCCCTTGACCCTCTGCGCTTCATGAGCGCTGTATCATGGCTGACCCTGCACTTTGACCCCTCGAATAAAGAATTTTCACTGTGCTGTAAAATACACAAGGATTAAGGTGCTGGCATGAAGAAAGGAGACCTTGTTGGCTCAGATAGAGGGAATGAAGGAAGGATGTAAGGAAGGTGCATCCAAGTCAGTGACTTATTAACCATCACCTCTGTCCTCTTTTTTGTTTTTGCATTATTTTCTCTCTCAGACTCTCTTGCCCTTTGAATCGTTCAGGGCTCGCAAATCAAAGCTACTTGTGCGGTGGTTGTTTGATCACCTGCACAAGTGTCAAAACAGCCCACGTGACTCCTCCCACGTTTTCTATTAAAATGATAAATAAAGCTACAAAGCAACCGCAGGATTATTTGGGAACACCATGATGTCAGTTTGTTGGCTCGGATGGAGGGAAGGAAAGACGAAAGGAGGGCACGAGTCCTACATCGATCGAAATACACTGACTAATCAGGTTTCTTCTTGCATGCGACTGATTGATTTCCTGAAGGAGTGTCTGAGCAGAACAGCCCAGTCATGCCCCACTTACCCCCTCCTTGTTATCCTCAAAGACTCGCAAAACACCTCCTCAGGATACCTTCCCAGAAAGTGATTCTTCTGGTTTAGCGCTTTTAATAGATAACCTGCAAGAAGTTGAACCCAATTCAATTCAATTCAGTTTTCTTTCTATAACGCTTTTCACAACATGCAGTGTCTCAAGCAGTTTTAAAGAATTGTGAAACAAAATTCACTTATTTATGTGTTTATCTGTGGAAACCTTGAGAGGAACCAAAAGTGGAACCCATCCTCATTTAGGTTACACAAAGATTGTGATCATTAAAACATTACAAACACTGGAGAGTAAGAAATATCATGAGCACCAGAGTGTTTAATTAGGAGTAATGTCCTTTCTGCAGTCTAACACAGCCAGTTGGAGTTGTATTAGTGGAACCAGGAACAGTAAACTAGTTCAACATCTGAGATCATTATAGATTCAACATCAAGTCTTCCATGCCCAGGCATTTAAATGTTCAATGATGAAAAACAGCAGATGTAGAATGCCAATGTTGAGTCTGAAATCTTCAAGAGGTGGCATACAAGTGGAGCTGGTAGAACCCCAAGATGCCTCTGGATTCTCACAGGGGCGACATCTTCTT
>MU557582.1:644428-657843 GCA_024362625.1 Silurus asotus | reverse complement strand
AAAATTAAATTTTTCAGAGGAATTGTTAGGGGTGCCAATAATTGTGGCACACATGATTTTAAGTTTTTTTTTTCTTCTAAATGTGTGATTTTTTTTACCACCAAAGTAATGTACTTAAATAAAAGGTTGGATTTTTCTCTTTTTTTTGCATTTGGGTTCTATGTTGTTTTAAAAAAAAAAGGAGAATTTTTGAAAGTCCACGACCACATCTTAAACAGGGGTGCCAATAATTGTGGAGGGCACTGTATATATATATATATATATATAGAGAGAGAGAGAGAGAGAGAGAGAGAGAGAGAGAGAGACTGAGATCAATGCCTTCGCTGGTCTAAACATTGGTCCATTCTCTTCGTGTAATAGTGAATGCAAGTTTAGGTTCGAATCTCCATCCAATCAAATTTCGCGTCTTACTGAAGGTATCCCTCTAGGGTCCCTGGTGGTCTAGTGGTTTGGATGCGGCGCTCTCACCGCTGTGGGCCGGGTTTGATCCCCGATCAGGGAACCAACCCCAGCCAGTCCCAAGCCCAGATAAATGGGGAGGGTTGCGTTAGGAAGGGCATCCAGCGTAAAAACGTGCCAAATCCCCCAAACATGTGGCGACCCCTAATTGGAGAAGCCGAAAGAAAGTTTTACCGAAGGTATACCTCTGCCCTTGGGCTTTCCGAGTCACAAACCTGCTTCAGCCAAAACTCCTGAAGCTGTTGCTGTAAAAAACTGTGATTTGGCAACTCTGAGGTCATGTAGCGGTCGTCTGCATTTTCCGGTCATCTGATTTGACGGTCTGAGAGCGCACTAGTCAGACCTCGCAAGCCGCATCCATAGCAAACTGCACAAGCTCGAATATATCCTTGTGGGTTTAATAGCTTTCTATTTATTTTTTTATTATTCGCTCCACAACGGCTGACAAACGGAATGGATTTGGCTGTGAGGCGTCAACTAGACGGACTTTTCAAACAAAAGCTGGTAGAAAACAGTACGATACTTTAGCGTTTTCATGCAACATACAATTTGCCTTCGTTTCAAATCCCCAGGGAAAACTATGCTTCTGCTAGAGATGATGATGAAGATGATGGAGCTGCGGCTCCAATGAAAGAGAATTGTGTTAAATGGGTTTCTTGAGATTCCTGTCTGAGATGCAGCACTCTGTTCTACCGGGTTTCTCTGTAAGATTGATGGTTTCCATGGCCGTTGTGTCATAATGATGGTATTGAGAGCCGGATTGATTCCGCTGAAGTTTTCTGACGTTACACAATCCTTGAATCATCAGTTAAATTTGACACGGCTGATGTGGATCTCTCGTCATCCGGCGCCTCGTTATAACAGGGATGCAAATTCCCACATTAGGAATGTGAACTGGAGACGTGATCAGAACTGGAGACGTGATCAAAAGCAGAAAGAAAGAAAGAAAGAAAGAAAGAAAGAAAGAAAGAAAAAGCAGAAAGAAAGAAGGTAAAGAACGGAAGAAAGAAAGAAAGAAAAAAGAAAGAAAGAAAGAAAGAAAGAAAGGAAGGAAGAAAGAAAGAAAAAGCAGAAAGAAATTAAGAAAGAAAGAAAGAAAGAAAGAAAGAAAGAAAGAAAGAAAGAGCATTCCAATCAAGATCTTGCACTTATCTTCATACATAACATATTCCAAGATGGATAGGTGCATGAAAGGAAGGAAGAAGGAAAGAAAGAAAGAAAGAAACAAAGAAAGAAAGAACGAAAGAAAGAAAGAACGAAGGAAAGAAAGAAAGAAAGCAGGCCAATCAAGAACTTCCACTCATTTTCATGCACCACATATTTAAGTCTCTGTAGATAGTACAAGCAGATAGAAAGAAAGAAAGAAAGAAAGAAGGGAAAAGCAGAAAGAAAGAAAGAAAGAAAGAAAGAAAGAAAGAAAGAAGAAGAATGAATGAAAGAAAAAGCAGAAAGAACGAAAGAAAGAAAGAAAGAAAGAAGGTAAAGAAAGAAAGAAAGAAAGAAAAAGCAGAAAGAAAGAGGAAAAAAAAAGAAAGAAAGAAAGAAAGAAAGAAAGAAAGAAAGAAAGAAAGAAAGAGCATTCCAATCAAGATCTTGCACTTATCTTCATATATAACATATTCCAAGATGGATAGATGCATAAAAGGAAGGAAGAAGGAAAGAAAGAAAGAAAGAACGAAAGAAAGAAAGAACGAAGGAAGGAAAGAAAGAAAGAAAGCAGGCCAATCAAGAACTTCCACTCATTTTCATGCACCACATATTTAAGTCTCTGTAGAATCTTTACTGGTTTCCTCAGAGACTCTGGATGGTTCTACACTTATATATTTATTTATTTATTTTATATATAAAACTTGCTGGAAGGTTTAGGGTTCCAGCTTTCTGAATGGGAGATGTTTTTCTTTTAAAGAAAACCCAGAGCTTCTTCATAGTCAGTACAGATTTCCCTTTTTTTCCTATTTTTTTTAAGTTTTAGTGTTTAAGAATGTGTAAGTGGCATCAGTGTGGAACGTCTTCTGAAAAGGAAGACGTTTATCGGTTTAATCCGAGTGGTACAGGGGTGAACCAAAAAGATGAGTGTACAAGCCTTAAGAAAAAAACTTTTTTAGAAAGTTGAAAAAACTTTTCCATTTCTGTACTGTTACATTTCCATTTCTCACCATCTGTTCCTTTTATTTCTTTCCTCTTTTTTTTTCATTAAAGTGTTTGTCCGAAGTTTCCACTTACCCTAAATGACCACGTCTCCCTCTCGCCTCTCTTGTCCCTCTCGTAATCACACCCCTTGAGCAGAATCATTCCAGATAATATGACGCTTCCCATCTAAATTTGGCATCGTCTTCAACCTGAACATGCATCCTAGAACCTTCAGCTCCACCCGGAAATGTTCCAGTGCCGGTAAATAATGAGAGGATACACAAAAACCTCTGCCCTGCTTTTTTACGTCATGCCATTATCTTACCTCATGGCATTGCGACTCGGTTCCTCGAAGGTTCCTCAGATAGTTAAGGGTTTTCTTCGTCTTTAAATGGGTTTTAGACAGTTTTTTTTTCTCAAATCAAGGAATCCATAACCATCTTCAAGAGTCTTTCAAGGTTTTCTTTACGTTTAAGAGTTTCTTCACACACCATACCTGAACGATTCCTTCAGGTCTGTTCTGGGGTCCCATGCAGAAAACTGGCTTCCTGAAGCAGCTCAAATTCAAAATCATTGTGGATCCACACAGAATCTTGAACAGCTTTTTTGTGAATGAAAGGGTTCACAAAAGTTCGTGGACACCTGACGATAAGCTTGGAATGGTCTTAAAAGTCAAGTCAAGAGTCAAGAGTCAAGAGGCTTTTATTGTCATTTCTACTATACACAGTGGTACACAGTACACAGTAAAAATGAGACAACGTTTCTCCAGAACCCTGGTGCTACACTAAACAACAACAAACAAAACAACATAAAGCTACAACACTAGTTACATAAAGTGCATCGAGTGCAACCTGGTGCAAACAGTGCAGACAGACGGTGCAGACAGACGACACAAGACAAGACACAAAACCCTATATAGCGCCGACCAGTAAACCTACTGTATACTAGATTATACAGTACTGTACAAGAAACTGTAAAACTATACAAAATAAAAACTATATCCCAGAAGTGAGTATAAACAGTGTAGTGCAAAAAAATACAGCAGCAGTCGAAGGTGCAAAAAACAGCATGTAAACAGTATGATACAGTGAAAATGATAAATGTGCAAAAAACAGCAGTTGAGAGTGAGGTACAGTTGAGAATAATAAATAATAAATAAATGAATAGTGGTGGAATAGATTGAGATGAGTGATGAGTGTGTGTTAAGTGTTAAGTCCAGGAAAATTTTTACAGTTTGTTACACACATTTGAGTGCATGTGTGTGTGTGAGAGTGCCGTTTCATTACTGTGTATTAAGTAGCCTGATGGCTTGTGGGAAGAAACTGTTGCATAGTCTTGTTGTGACGGCCCGAATGCTTCGGAACCGTTTTCCTGATGGTAGGAGTGTGAAAAGTGTGTGTGACGGGTGTGTGTGTGACGGGTGTGTGTGATATTAAAATCTTCACGCTTTTGGGAAGATGTTCCACTAGATTTTGTGGAGATTGGTGCTCATTCGTTTACCAGCTGCAGCTGGCTTTGTGCACATCAGCATCATGAAGCTGGAGCATGTTTGGGTCTCCTAGTTCAAGAAGGATTTTCACGATTTTTATCCAAAGACGCTTTATAGGATTGTGTGCCAAAGTTTATTTGTGGTAACAGTTTTGGGAGCACATATTTCTGGAAAAGTGTCCCAATACTTTTCTCCAACCAGTGTATGGTCCTGGTCTGATTTGTTGGATTGGACTCAAGTGGGGAACTTTCACACACGAGCCGCTTCGTCCACAAACAAACGAGTGCGCACGTGCGGACTAAGACCTCGGCCGGTCTGTCTGGCTTTAGCTGCAGGGAATAATTTGCGGCCTGCGGGAGGCTGACCTCGGGGGGACGCCCTCAATCCGGCACTGGCTGCTGCTGCCGGTGATGGACACACACACACACACACACACACACACACACACACACACACAGAGCGAATGTTTAGACTGCTGATTAAGCCCTCATGTTCTCTTCACTAGCGATTTCCTAGCAGCGCTATTTTTAAAACGCAGCAAACCACAGGTCTGTACACCGCCTGCGTTCACGTTCAAACCGTTTCTATGGTAACAGTCAAGTCATGGGGACGTCCACACAGGACATGGTACATGAAACGCATCCTTATGGGGGGGGGGGGGGGGGGGGGTGGGGGGGGGGGGGGGGGGGGGGGTGTGTATGCATATTGTATTTGTGTGTATAAGTATATATTTATAATTTCACATACAGTTGGTGTGAGAGGTGTGTGAATTTAAGATCAAGGAAAGGAATTTTCCAGGAGTTTCTTTAAGTTATAGGCTTCTTTTGTCTTATTTACTCGAGAAGCGAAAGAATAATAAGGATGCAGTGGGAGAACAACTGTTTGTATCTGCTGAGTGATCGCAGATAGTGAACCAGATGCTAAATGGTGAGCTGGATTTTTAATAGTAAGCTGGATTTTAGATAGTGAGCTGGATGCTAAATAGTGAACCAGATGCTAAATAGTGAGCTGGATTTTGGATAGTGAGCTGGATGCTAAATAGTGAGCTGGATTCTACATAGTGAGCTGGATGCTTAATAGTGAGCTCGATGCTAAATAGTGCGCTGGATGCTGAATAGTGAACCAGATGCTAAATAGTGAGCTGGGTTTTGGATAGTGAGCTGGATGCTAAATAGTGAGCTTGATTCTAAATAGTGAGCTGGATTCTTGATAGGAAGGTGAATGCTTGATAGTGAGCTGGAAGATACCAGCTCATGCAAGATACCAAGCTGGATGCTGGATAGTGATGTAGACGCTAGATAGTGCACAGGATTTCGGATAGTCAGCTGGATGCTAAATAGTGAGCTGGATGCTAGTCAGTGAGTTGGATTCTTGATAGTGAGCTGGATGCTAAATAGTGAGCTGGATTTCAAGAAGTCCTGCCATGCTGATCACACTGTGGGCTGACCCCAACCCCCGCACGCACACACACACACACACACACACACACACACACACACACAAACTAATAAAGTAATACCCTTACACAGGCAGTGCAGGGAAAGTCCGAAATATGTTTAACCAATTCACACACACACACACACACACACACACACACACACACAACTTGCAGGTGTTCACACTCAATTTAGTCCTGCTATCACACACACTTGCTGTATCACTACAATTCTGAGTTGACTTTGGTGTATTAGGTTATGCTAACAATGCTAATAATATAAAGCCATCTTGCCTTTTATTGGTCAATGAGGTGGACACTAGAAAACAAGTCGGACGCTATTCACTAAAACCACAACATTTAAACGTTTCCCACAAGTGCCCAGGCTTAGCGTTTATATCTCACAGCTTCATTACAGAGCATTCAAACATGGCAGGCTCGTCAGGAAGTGGTTTCTTTGAAGTGAGGTGAAGAAATGCCCCGGAAATTTAGCCCGAAAAAACACCTTTACTCATGTAACCGGAGACTCGATCTCAGCGGTGACTAATTAAATAAAAATGGAGGTAGCACGTTGTTTTTCACCGGTGAGTCACAGATGGATCACGATTCGTTTTTTTCAGATGACTAAACGGGAATCCGCGATTTGACGTAAAAAAAAATCACTGCTGTAGATAATCTCGCTCAGTGTTCAATCCTGAATTGCACGGTGCGGCCCAAAGTATTTTTGGAGACAAGAGGGCATTAGGTCTCGATGTAGGTGAGGTGAGGAAACCTGGGAATCCTGGAAAACACAGTCACGCTAGCACGAAATTTCTGTGCATCTGAAGATCTGCCCCTGTGCATCTAAAGATCTGCTTTCCACAAGTTGGAGAGGTTCTCCTGCATTGGAAGATCTCCTGAAGATCTTTAGAGCTCAAACACCTTATTTGAGAGGAATTGGAACGACATCCCAGGCCTCCTCACCTCACTTACATCAGTTCTAATATCTAGTGGAACATGTTGCAAACGGGGACTAATTATGGGATGGGATGTTCAAAAAGGAGCCAATCTTTTGGCCAGGCGTCCAAAAACTTTTCTCTGTATTGTGTGTGTGTGTGTGTGTGTGTGTGTGTGTGTATATTTCCTATATATTAATATTTCCTGTTAAACCATTAACATAATATATTTTAAAAAATGTATTTAGATTTAAAGGATCCGCCAGGAGGAAGACAACATTTAGCTCACAAAAATCCCCCCAAAAAACAACCAAACACACAAAAAATCCCCCCAAAAACTGATGCTGACTTCATTTTCATTGCTTTAAGAATCAACTGTTCTTATTCACCTAATATCACTGTCATTATATTGATACCTAAATCTTGTCAAGTGTAAAAATGTGTGTGTGTGTGGGTGTGTGGGTGTCACCTTCAGTAAGGAATTTTTTGTGCCATGAACATGAACTGGGTCTCACATTTGCATAACCCAGATATAGAAATAAGGCCATCTCCATTGCTTTCGTCCCAAACGTCCCCCACTTCACAGGAAACACACACCATAACAAAGCTAGCAGTGGGCCGAGACCTCCTACACGCCTGAGGTACTCACTAAGGTTACGCTTATCTAAATAATTCCATTATGCATTTATATATCTATATCTCTGTGTGTGTGTTTGACAGAGAGGGTTCTCTCCTCTGGTTATGACTCATGCACAGCTCTTGTGTGTGTGTGTGTGTGTGTGTGTGTGTGTGTGTGTGTGTGTGTGTGTGTGTGTGTGTGCGCGCATGCTAAACCCCAAACCCACAGTGTTTCTCGGTTGCGCAGGTTGAAATTGTAACCTTTTAATTGGTGATTGTGTGCACTCAGGGCACACACACACACACACACACACACACACACACGCGTGCGTGCGTGCGCACAATAAAAGCGTGTTGGTTTTACAGTTTTCTACATTCGCTTATTTAATGATATTATTTATCGAGTTTTGGGTGGTGGTGGGGGAAAAATGTTTGCGTTGGAAATCTTCAACGCGACCTTTGCCTGTGACCTTTGATGCGATCGAGACATCGGGCCGGGATGAATTTCAAGCAGATTTCAAACCACGATTGCGATCAGACTAGCTGTGAGTCACCAAAGGAGATGCAGGGGAGGAGGAGCTCACAGATGTGTCTACAGTGGGGACATGGCGGGGGTGAAAATGACGATCCGCGTACACGTATTAATTTTGCGAGGGTATTGGAAGAAACGGATTCATCATAATCATAATAATAATACGGATACAACTCTCACTCTGCCCAGTGTTTCATACAGTGTCACATTGCTGTGTGGAATATCTGGATAATAATGATCTCGATTCCTTCAGCCTGAGCTGTGGATATTCTAGATTTTTCTAGGTATAGTACCCTGAAGCAGATATTCCCCTGTCCCTCCGACCCGTACCCCAGAGTCTGATCGGAAACTCTGATATTTGTTTCTTTTTGTTGATCATAGATTTAACCTGAAATCTTTCCTTTATTCTTCACAATGCGAACATTTGTAATTATCTTGACATCACGTGACCCTTCGGTTGAGATAATTACATGGCTTCTGATGGCAAACTGGTTGCTCCAAAACTAATTGGCTGCTCTACATCGGCTCTGTACTTGTACTCTGCACAACGACAATAAAGCCGAATCGAATCTAATGTAATTTAGAGGTTACTCAGCAACAGGAGAGAGTATAATTATGAAATCAGACACATCTTTCGCAAAAATGATTATACAGATTATGTGCTGCTGCTAAATTTAGCTTAGAGTTTCCATCCAATCAGATTACAGCCGTCACATAACGTTTTGTCGTAAGGATAGCAGAAATGAACAGCACTGATTATTTATATACAAATCTATGTTGCTTGAAGCTGTTACCAATCAGACTGTGATTTGAGCAGGCGCACATCATGTCACACCTTTTGATTAGACGGTCAGAAATCGCACTAGTCTAATCTCCCAATTTGCCATAACGCTGATCTTCATGGAGCTGGAATTTTTGCACGGGGGCATTGTCATGCTGGAACAGCTTTGTGTCTAGTAGTACGAGGGATGGGAAAGATTTCCTCGTCTGGTTCAACTCGTGAGCGATTTGACTCGTCTACCAGGAGCGTCTGAAATAAGCCGCGTGCTGGGCGTGACGGGTTTGCACGTTAATCCCGTTGGCACGTTTGCAGCGATTTTCACCAAATTCAGGGCAGTGCCAGCCATCTCGGGCCTCTTGTCCCAACACGCCATAGCCATGTCGGCCTGCAAGACCTGCGATTTATACACACCGACCGGCTTTTGTGTTTTTATAGTAAATCTTGAACAGCTCGATTTATAATTAATTTGTCTAGTAAAAAGCCTAAAGCTAAGCATTAGATGCATACACACTCCTATACACACACTCTTACACACTGACTCCCACTTTTAGACTTTTTATCCGATAGATTTACATGCAGGAGAAAATCCCCAACCTGAAATCCATTCATTAGTAACAGACCATTAACGCTCTTTGCTAATAACATTAAAAAACACAACCTCTCCACCACCTCTCGCCGTCACCTATTTCAGTTATTTATCTGTTTTTCTGTTTAAGTTCAAAATACAGTATTCATGATTATTAAATGTTTATACTTTTTTTTTCTTTTTTTCTATGGTGATCTGTATGGTGTGGGGGCGGAGCACTGTGATGGGAGGGAGGAGCCTCGGGGTCCTGCTCCATCCCTTCTAAAGCAGTATTCTAATAAAACAGCAACTTTACATGCCTAGCATTTGGCAGGCGCCTTTAGCCAGAGCGACTTACATTTATATCTATGGAGTTAGATATGGAGTTAGGGGCCTTTCTCAGGGGCCCAAAAGAGGCAGCTTTGTACTCGTAGTGTATTTAAGGTGTCCTGTTACCATGAGACGACGACTTGACGAGTTTCAAACATGATAAACGCGTATTTTTGTGTTGTTGTTGTTTTTTTTGTTTTTTTACAAACGAAGCTTTCGAAACACATACCGCATTCCAGCATTCTAGACAGTCTGTACAGTTTAATAAGCGAGTGATCATTAAAGGTGTGGCGCTGCCGTGGGCTCCTGTTCCAGCACCAAGCTAAAGGTGGGGGGTCATATCGTGAAATCATAGCCGGCACTGCCCGAATGAGCTAGGTCTTGTTGCTATACGTATGCTAGAAATCTATTTTTATATGGAACACAATGTAGCATACAGTATTAAATCCATGGTGTTGCCATAGGAACGATAAGCTTCCGTGCATCAGATCCATCGATCCACGCGGCCATGCATTCCGACCAATCAGATTTCAGAATTGATTGATACTGGGAAAAGCTAATACAAATGGTTGTTGTCAATCTTTCAGCTAATTTAGATTTGACATATTCTTGCCATGCAATCTTGCTGGCACTCACACACACACACACACACACACACACACACACACACACACACACACACACGCACACGGATGTAGGAGTGTAGTAGGCGGTTTTATGTGTCACTTCTTTCCTATGGGGAGATTTTCCATCAGTCTCTGTTTCCTGTGCTAGGGTTTGAGGTTTGCGTTTTCTGCGCAGGAAAAAAAAAAATGCTGTACGTCTTTTTTCTTTCTCTCAGCGTTGCATTGTTCTGCATGCCCGAAATATCGGTTGGAAAAGGCAAGCAAGAGTCCTGCAAGTGCAAGTGTGCACCTCAAACACTTCCCTAGTCACTGCTCGTCTCTTTGTCCTAGTCAAAGAGACAAGTCCTTGGGTTGAACCTCTCATGAAAGAGAAAATGTTGCTGATGTGTGTGTGTGGGTGTGTGCGCGCACGTGTGGGCGTGGGTTTTTGCTAGGGAGGCTAAAAAAGGATTAGCTTTGTTGATTGCTGTGGGTTGAAGACCCGATTAGAGCGCTTCCTGAATGTTCAGCCTTTAGGCCACAGTGTTTAAGAGGTGCAGCAGATTTTGAAGGGAAAAAAAACTGTGAGAACAATAGTTTGAATATGTTGGAATAAATATTTGCTTTTTCTATCCTTCCCTCTCACTGTTTTTTTTGTCTGTCTATCTGTTTGTATTTGTGTCTGGTATTCCGTCTGTCTGTCTGTCTGTCTACATGCTTGTCTATCTATCTATATTTGTATTTGTTTTTGTTATTCCACCTGTTTGTCTGTCTGTCTGTCTGTCTGTCTGTCTGCCTGTCTGTCTGTTTGTCTGTCTGTCTGTCTGTCTGTCTGTCTGTCTGAATCGGCTGTTTAGAGAGTTGATCAGTCAGTGTTGTGACTGCATTTAAAATAGTGATATTTATGGTGTGGTCTTAGAATGAGTATCTGGTGGTGAAATGTGTGTGTGTCTGTCTGTGTGTGTGTGTGTGTGTGTGTGTGTGTGTGTGTGTGTGTGTGTGTGTGTGTGTGTGTGTATGTGTGTGAATCTGCAGACACAAGAGGCTTGGAAAAAAGGCTCTATGTCCCTTTGGTCAATTTGGACCCCACCATTATGTTTTCTTCCTTCCTTCTTTTTTTCTTTCTGTACATCCTTCTTTCTTTCTTTTTTCCATTCTTCTTGCTCTTCCTTTCTTTCTTTCTTTCTTTTTTTTTCTTTCTTTCTTGTATGAGAAATCTTTTTTTTCTATATTTCTATATCAATTTGGACGCCACCATTATGTTTTTTAGGGCTTTAAAACAGCAGGGAGGAAACCAGAGAACCCTCAGGAAACTCTCCTCATGAACTCCAGGGTTGCACTGGAGCAGCTTGATGTTTTTTTGTTTTTGTTTTCTGCATCATTGCACCGAGCAGCTGATTCATGCACTTAGGTTCAAAAGATAGCTGCAACTGATAAGCGTGTGTGTGTGTGTGTGTGTGTGTGTGTGTGTGTGTGTGTGTGTGTCACATGTTCTGTATGTTACCATGTTAGACCAGCGTATGAGTCATGCCACTTTCTGACCTACAAATGTGGGAAGTCATGATTCACCCGATGCTGCTTTTAACCTTCCTTGCCTTCCTCCACACACACACACACACACACACACACACACACACACACACACACACACACACACACACAAAACACACACACACACGCATGCATGACACACTGTGACACCAGCAGTCTTTTCATCATTCTCCGTAGGAGTTTCAGTGTGCACTCTGCTGCTCAGCTTCATTAAGGGGGCAGCATGAACTGGGTTTTTTTTCTGTCTCTCACATCTGGAATGTCTCAGTTATCCAAGAAGCCAGAAGTGCATGCGTAACTTTCAGAGGTAAACACAACATCTGTCTGTCTGCCTGTCTGTCTGGTTAAGCTTCTGAAGGAAGTGGTCTTTGCAAATGAATACATATTGCAGACACTGAGGCTTTTCATTGGTACTGATGACTTATCTCCTGTATGTATACGTGTGTGTGTGTGTGTGTGTGTGTGTGTGTGTGTGTGAGTGTGTGTGTGTGTGTGTGTGTGTGTGTGTGTGTGTGTGTGTGTGTGTGTGTGTGGTGTGTGCGTGGCGATGTTTGTGTGTGTGTGTGTGTGTGTGTGTGTGTGTGTGAGTATGTGATGTGTGCGAGACGATGTATTCCGTTTTGAGAGGTTGAGCCGCTATATGGTGTGCAGCTCTGATTGATTGTGGTTGGGTTTTTTTTCTTTAATTCACATGACAATGAAAAGAAAATAGCAGTGTGATGATATAGAGGTAAATTCATTCTGCATCTCAGTGTGTCTGTCTATCTTTTCGTCTGTCTGTCTGTCTGTCTGTCTGTATGTGTGACTGTGTGTCCGTCTGTGTCTTCATGCTGTCTATCTTGGACTGTGTGTCATTGAACATGGGTGGATGAATGTAGCATGATAGACAGACAGACAGACAGACAGACAGACAGACAATGAGAGAGAGAGAAAAAGAAAGATAGATATACCCTTTCTTTTTTTCTCGTCCTTCCATCCATCTGTTTGGCTCTTAATATGAGTTTGTTTCTCTGTATTATTTCTTAAATGATCTATCTATCTATCTATTCATCCCTCCATCTATTTGTCTGTCTGTCTGTCTGTCTGTCTGTCTGCATACTGTATTATTTTTTGTATGATCTGCTACAGTACTGGTATACGAGCTGAGAACAGTCACATGGTCTCAGCCTTTCCGACTTTATTTGTTTTTGTTCTGATCTGTAGTTTGCAGTTAAAATATGTAGTTGACCAGACGATTTGGGGAGCGATTCAGTATGTCTTTCTTTCTCCATCCATCTATCCATCCATCCATCAGATTTTTTTCCTTCTTTCTTTCCATTAATCATAAATTTATCTATCAGACTCTATATCTATTTATCTGTCTGTTAAATAGTACTGTCTTTCTTTCTTTCTTTCTTTCTTTCTTTCTTTCTTTCTTTCTTTCTTTCTTTCTTTCTATTCATCTATTTGACACTGTATCTGTCGGTGACTGATCAATCTATCTATCTATCTATCTATCTATCTATCTATCTATCTATCTATCTATCTATCTATCTTTTCATCTATCTATCTATTTATCTATCTATCTATCTATCTATCTATCTATCTATCTATCTATCTATCTATCTATCTATCTATCTCTATTCATCTCTCTATCTCTATCTGTCTCTCTATTCATCTCTCTATCTCTACCTGTCTCTCTCTCTGTCTCTCTCTATGTCTCTCTATCTCTCTCTCTGTCTCTCTGTCCAGCTCTCTATCTCTCTCTCTGTCTCTCTCTCTCTCTATCCTGGGTGTATATTACGGTGTGGTGATTTGCAGGATCTCTGTGCGAGCGCTTGTTCACTGCGGTGGATTTTCTGGCGTTACACGGTTTCAGCTTCCGTTCAGACTCGGTGACTTTATCATGAGTTCTTTGAGGCCGCAAGAACATCAGATTCAAGTTTAAAAAAAAAAACACCAGACGTCAGGCCTCTGGTCTTCACGTCGCTTAGAATATCACAAAC
>MU557582.1:639428-641928 GCA_024362625.1 Silurus asotus | reverse complement strand
CTGGTTTGAGTCAGCACTGGTGCTCGTCCTGCCGAGACGCAGCTTCAGCAGGGTTTGAACGATTGTTTATGAATGTAATGTCGTGATGCTTGACTGGTTTAATGAAGCTTCGATTAGTCTTTGAGTGAATTTCTTGACGTACACTGAGCCCAAAAAAAAATAGCTGTAGGGGGCAAAAAGTCTACAGGGAACAAATGTCAGCTCTTGTTTTTTTTTTTCTTTTAGTTTTTTTTCTTTTCAAAATTTCCATTTTCTTGTCCCTGACCTTGTAATCTCTTCTGACCTTTAAGAAAACAAGAACACTGGGTTTGGGCATGTGGGAGGTGAAGCTGCGAAAGAAAGCACAACAAAACAAACGGAAAGATTTCAAACGGCCACGACGAGTCGCCTTCACTGTTCAGAGTCACTGCTGTAGCTGTGATTCATGTGACTCAGATTCAGTAGCGAGGAAGAACTGTTAGGAACAAAGGAAAGGATGAATGGATGAAAGAAAGAAAGGAGAAAGAACTGGTAGGTAGGTAGAAAGGAAAGAAGGAAAAGTGGTAGGAAGTTAGGATGGATGGATGGACAGAGGGATGGAAGGAATGAAGGATGGAGATATGGTAGGAAGGAACCAGGGGGAAAATGGCCATGAAGAAAATGTTGGAAAGGTGGAAGAATAGTAGGAAGGAAAAGAGAAAGGTATGATAATGAAAAGGAAGAAAGAAGTATGGAACGAAGGAAGGCAAGATGGATGAATAGGTGAATGGATAGATGGATGGATGGATGGGATGGTGAAATGTTAGGAAGCAATAAAGGCAGAAATGATAAGGAGGAAATGAAAGATGGATGGATGGAACAAAGGAACAAAGATTGGAACTCTTAGGAGGGAAAGAGAGAATAAAGGAAGGAAGGAATGCAGTTTAGAGAAATGGTAAGGAGGCCTGAGGTGCATTTCAGTTCATCTCACTAGGTAGGGTTGAGGTCAGAGCTCTATAGCAGACCACATAAGTTCTTTGACTTCATATCTTCATGGATAGAGATAGAAAGAGAGAGAATCCCGGCCCCTGCCTCCTTCTTGAAAGATCCGTCTGATTATTCCGCAGGGACCTAAACCCGAAATACGGCTTTCAGAACCACTTGAAACGGCATATGTGAGACTTTGGAGAACATTTCAGATGGTTGTAAAGCAGATGTGCACAAGCAGCTGGATGGAGTGGAAAATAAATGCGATGCGGCGGATGAGGTTTCGGGTTGCTTCAGGAGTTTCGAGACGAGTTTAGAAATGAAAAGGGACAATCCAAGACAAACATCGTGTCCAGACAGTAAACACCACAGAGCTGTGAATAACCTCCGACCTCAGTATCACAGACCTGCGTCTCACACACTCAGCATTCTCATCCCTGATCACTACCGCTTTTCTTTATTTACTGAGGGAGGGAGGGAGAAAGGGAGAAGTTCTAGGTAGGATGGACGTGAGGAGAAATGAAAGGAAAGAAGGGGATGTGATAAGAAGGAAGGAAGTGAAAGGAAGGACTGAAGGAATGATGGTAGAAAAGGAGAGGATGTGGTAGGAAGGAAGAACAGAAGAAAGAGAAGAAGTGAGGAAAAGGGTAAGAAATAAGGAAAGAGGGAAGGAGAAAAGCGGAAGAAGGAATGAAGTAGGACGCAAGGAAGAAAGGAGAAATGGAGGGAAATAAGGAGAAGAGGGAGGAAGTGTGGAATAAGTGGTAGAAGGAAGAACAGAAGGGGAACGATAGTAAAGAAGAAGGGGAGGATGAAAAGAAGAGCTGGAAGAGACAGAAGAAGAAAAGAGGAAGACATAAGAGATGGATGGAAATTAGGAGAAGTGGAATAAAGAAGGAAGGAAGGCAGAAATGGTAGGAAAAAAGGGATAATGGGAAGACGAAGTGGTAGATCACATCTGGACCACATCCCTGGATCACATCCCTACACTCCGCAGGAGGGATGCACTCATGTGCTCACAGAGACTTATCCAAGGAGGCTGTTGTTATGGCACCCCTGATGTGGGGGCGGGGTTGGGGTAGTAGTGTGGGGGTTGGGGGGTGGGGGGTTTATCGAGTGAAAAGTGATGGCACATGCGTTTGATGTGGGTCACGTGGGGACGTGATGTGCGAGCGCTGGATGCTTTGTTCTGTCATCATCACTCTGCTCAGTCACACTCGCAACACGGCTTGGGGGAGGAGGAAGGGTATCGCAAAAAAGCACCTCGACATTCTGTCACACACTCACACACACACACACACACACACACACACACACACACACACACACACTCCTCAGGAGACGTCTCGCTTTTTTACGGGTGCCAGTTCTGTTCATCAGAGGGGGATTTAAGCCCCAAATAGAACAGAAGGGGTTGCAGTGTTTTACTTCCAGCACCTTCATTCTTCAAAATCACTCACACGCACACACACACACACACACACACACACGCGCGCACACACACACACACACACACACACGCACACACACGCACACACACACACACACACACACA
>MU557582.1:634093-636593 GCA_024362625.1 Silurus asotus | reverse complement strand
TGTTTCCTACTTCTGGTTCTCTTCCACACTTTTTCCCCTTTTCTGTCTTTGTATCTGCCCTGATTCTGTTCTTTTCTTTTTCGTCCACCGTCTTTTATCACTCTCGTTTTTCCTCCCTTCTCCCTGCCTCCTTTCCCTTCTTTCTCATCCTTTCCATTTTATAAATCCCTTCCTCACACCTTTGACACTTCCCTCCTTTCTTCCTTTTTTCTCATCTTTCCTCTTTGCCCACTTTTTATTCTTTCTCTCCATGTTGTTTCTTTCCTTCTTCTCACCTTCTTCCTTATCCTAACTTCCATCTCTCATGTGCTCCTTCTTTATCCTCTCTCTCTCTCTTTCTCTCTCTCTCTGTCTGTCTGTCTGTCTGTCTGTCTGTCTGTCTGTCTATCTATCTATCTATCTATCTATCTATCTATCTATCTATCTATCTATCTATCTATCCCTTCTCTTGCATATTATTCCCCCTTCCCCCTGTATCTTCTTTCTGTCTGTCTCTACCACTTCTCTATCCGTCGTTTTTCCTCCCCCTTTCTTTTATTTCTCACATTGTCTCTCATGGCAAACTTTGCATGTCAAGCCTGTGTGTGTGTGTGTGTGTGTGTGTGTGTATACACACAGAGAACAGGAGCGTGACTGCTTACGGTGCTGAGCCAAACAGCTCAATTTAGGCAGCAAGAACACACAAACACACACACATACACACACACACACACACACACACACACACACACACACACACACACACATGATCCTTGAAAATATAAAGTAAAAATAAATACACTCTCTTCTCCTGGTTGTGCAGTGAAGCTGCTGTCTTTTATCAGTGTGTGTGTGTGTGTGTGTGTGTGTGTGTGTGTGTGTGTGTGTGTGTGTGTGTGTGTGTGTGTGTGTGTGTGTGTGTGTGTGTGTGTGTGTGTGTGTATGTGTGTGTGTGTGTGCCTGTGTTGTATGCGGACATGGAAAGTAATCAAACATTGATGCCTTGGTGCTTCTTGAGACGTTCATGTGCACGTAGGAGTATGACCAATTGTGTGTGTGTGTGTGTGTTTGTGTGTGAGGTATTTAATACTTTGAACCTTCACGACACTTCAAAGTCTCCCAAAACATCCAAAAGCATCACATGGCAACCTTAGGGTCAGTTGTCCAAAAACGTTTGGCCGTCTAACGCATGTGTAAACGCGCGTGTGTGTGTGTGTGTGTGTGTGTGTTTGTGTGATGTAGTTAATACAGTGGAACCCGGTTATGTCGATGTCGTAGGGGGTCGCCAAAAAGCATCGAGGTAACCGATGATCGAGATAAACAAAAATCAAAATGGGGGCAGTATATTAACGTGCTTGAAATTTCTTTATGTACATGATGTGCGTTAATAAATGAGAATGTGCATGCACGTGTTTTTGAAGGGTTTTTACACAACAGCGTTGCTGTGATTTGTTTGATGAAGTCATGCTATAAAAATGTACATGTTTGTTAACAACAAAAGGCATAAGTGCACCAACTAACAGCAGATTCACCAGTATACAATACAAACCACCGTCCATTCTCCATACAAACCTTTATTATATTCTCCAACGCTCCTTACCGAGAGAGCCGTGCTCCTTACCGAGCGCGCGCATGCGCTCCTTACGAGAGAGCCGTGCTCCTTACCCTGCTCACGCACGCGGCGCTCCTTACCGAGAGAGCCGTGCTCCTTACCGAGCGCGCGCATGCGCTCCTTACGAGAGAGCCGTGCTCCTTACCCTGCTCACGCACGCGGCGCTCCTTACCGAGAGAGCCGTGCTCCTTACCGAGCGCGCGCATGCGCTCCTTACCGAGAGAGCCGTGTTCCTTAACCCTGCTCACGCACGCGTTGCTCCTTACCAAGAGAACCGTGCTCCTTACTCTCGGTAAGGAGCGGCGCTCGCACGCTCGGTAAGGAGTTGAAGCGGGGAGCGCCGCGGTCCCGTTCATCGCATAACATTTAACAAAAAAATGCATATGTGCACTTACTAACAGCAGAGATTCACCAGTATACAATACAAACACCTGTAGTATCTGTAAGGTTTGATATTTCCGCCACTTTCGCGAGTTCTTCTGCGGCTGCACAGCGCTGATCCACATAACTGACGTTAAAATTTCTAATTTTTCCCCCCCTTGTGCTCGAGATATTAGGGTTCCGCGACATGATAAAATCGACATAACCGATAAAAAAATGCTCGAAAAAGCGAGAATTTGTCGGTTCCACTTCAAAAACGTCGACTTAATAGGGTTGTCGAGGAAACCGAGGGCGAGATAACCGGGTTCCACTGTACTATAATCCTTTACAACATTTTAAACTCAGATAATACATATAATAGAAGCACATGGCAACCTAAGGTTCAAGTGTCCAAAAACGTCTGGACGTCTAGTGTATCTGTGAGTGTGCATGTGCGTGCGTGCGTGCGTGTGTGTGTGTGTGTGAGGTATTGAATAGTATGAACTTTCACAACACTTTAAACTCCTAAAACATCAAAAAGAAGCACAT
>MU557582.1:626593-629093 GCA_024362625.1 Silurus asotus | reverse complement strand
TCACTGGAGCCATGTGTGTGTTTGTGTGTGTTTGCGTGTGTGTATGTGTGCGGAATCACATTCCTGAGCTGATTTCAGCGTGTGGTCTTATTGTCCTTTGTTGCAGCTTTTGTGTGGAAAAGAAAAACCCTCCTATTGTGTCTTTTTGTTTTTCAAAACATTTCATATTTACGTTAATGTAAAATTTAAAAAAGTATAATTATTATTATTATTGTTGTTGTTATTGATGTTTTTGTTATAGTAATAAAAGATTAAATGTTAATAATAAATAATTAATAAAAAATACATAATGAATAAATACATAAAAGTACCACTGCTCATAAAATCAACAATTAATAATAATAAGAAAAGAGGAATATAAAAATTAATAACTATTGTTACTGTTATTAGTATAATAATAGTATTTTTTTTAATTATCAATTGTACTTTTATTTATTTATTTATATATGTATTTATTGTTATTGTTATTATTATTTATGGTTGTTTTTTTTAATAGTTATGTATAATTCTTGGTATTGTTTATTAGCTGCTGTAGTGCTTTTATTCGTTTATTGTTATCATTTTATTTTGTTCATTCTTTCTTTCTTTATATTCTTTTTGGCATTAGTATTTATTTATGTATTTTTTTATTATTGTTTTTAATCTATTATTATTATTATTATTATTATTATTATTATTATTATTATTATTATTATTATTATTATTATTTTTATTATAATTATTATTATAATTATTATTGTTATTGAACTTCACTGCACTCATTCGGTGGAAATTATTTGGCCCTTTAGTTCCCGTTATTATCACGTTGCCGAACGTTCCGCTCTCTGATTGGACACACGTCAGTCATGTGATTTCTGAAAGCACTTGCCCTTACACATAATGGTTTCCATAGTAACAGGGACTTGTATGGTAGATGCTCCACATAAACAGATATAAATAGACCCTGAGTATATGTAGTTACCATGTTAATACCACCAATACAAGTTTCAGTGAAAAGACAAGTTTCTTGGTAAGATGGGTATTTTTTGGTTTTTTGCTCAGATCACTTGAAGAAGGAGAAACGCTGCTGTAGCAGAAGCGATAACAGGAACATGTGCACGTTTTATAGTAGGATACGTTGAACCTGGGAAAAATACAGCAGGCGGAAAACGGCGACTCCGCGATGTGCTCAGTGGAGTAACGTTGATCTCGTAATAACTCGTTGTGTTGCCAAAAGTATTGGGACACCCGCCTTTTCCCATCCACATGTGGAGGCACGCAATTGTACAGGACGTAATCTTTTCCTTCACTTTCACCAGGAGACTCAAACCTGTTCCAGCATCACAAAGCTTAGTTCAGTGTGGTGGACGAAGTACACAAACCATGTGCTTGAGTTAAAGTAGGTAAAAGTGTGCCCTTTAAACTTTTACTTCACAAAAGTGCTATGATTTATTATAACTTTAATTTTCATGTTACCGTATTTTCCAGACAATAAGCCGCTACTTTTTTCCCACGTTTTTCCCACGGCTTAAACAACTAAGCGGCTTATTTATGGATTTTTCCTGGGTTTTTCCCGGTTTCACAAACTTCAAGCCAAAATGCCAAAAGATAAACTCGAGAGAGAAATAGTTGTGAAAGGAAGGAGGAAGACCATGAACAATGACTTTCTTGGTCGGCTACTGTTTAGATACAAGCCGTTGTAGCGTGTTGAGTCTGGGTGAAGGGAGAGCTCGCTAACTCCAGTTACAACAGAAATCATATAAACACAGACAGGTTTCCAAAACTCGTGCTTTTTTATTTTTCTTGGCAACAGCGTTAAGGGTTAGTCAAAGAAACTTAGAAATGAGCATCAGAAAATAATAAGGACATATTCCTCGGTCTTGCACACATGCAGTAATACTGGAAAAAATGCGGCGGCAGGCTATTCCCAAAATGCCGCTCTGCTCTTAAAGAAGCCACAACATATTTCACCCTTTACACTGTGTAACAGACACTGTCTCTAATTAAAGCCTGTGTAAATATGGGTGCGCTTAATAGTCCGGAAATTACGATATTATTTTTATCACAAGATTCTTTACTTAATCCACTCAGTTGATGTGAAAAGACTCGAATCAGCTCACTGATCTATTAATAGGATGATATTAATGACTCAAACACTGATTAATTTCTATTACAATTATAGCGTCCAAGCGTTTTTTTTATCCCCTCATTTATAAAAAGAAACGACTGATTTGGCAAAATGTAGTCGAGTAAAAAAAGTACGATATTTGACTTTGAATTGTAGTCAAGTAAAAGTGAGAAAAGTACAGATTAACGAAAAAGCTACTTAGGTAACAGTAACAACTCACATTGACTTCATTACTGTACAGTGTTCTATATTAATACACGTCATAACTCTAGTTTAATATGGATTTATTTATATCTATTTTGCTCCGTCTCAATCCGCTCGGTTTTGCACATTGTTTCCTTTTATATCATTTATTATTTTTTTTGTCCGTGTCTCTTATTACACTTCCAAACC
>MU557582.1:609093-621593 GCA_024362625.1 Silurus asotus | reverse complement strand
TATTTCCCTTTTCTTCATCCATTTCTCATGCATTTGGGCTGACAGTACCCAGACAGTCCCATATGGTCCTGTGCTCCTTGCACTCGTATACCACCAGGTCTAGGCAGGGGGCACCATCTGTTCAGCCAGTCAAAGGATGAATAAGGCCAGCCCAGGAGAGAAAAATAGTCAGTCTGGGACAAGAGGTGGAATTTGGTTGATTGTTACCTGCTGGTCGGCTGCTGCTGCTATTTTTGGCCGTTTTTTATACTGTAGAACCTTCGCCGTTGAACCAATGCAAGATTACCGTCTTTTGTTTATGGTCATTATAGCTGTCAGTTTTGCCTCTGCACACACCATGTGCGAAGAACAATGGTATTGCTGATGGTATCATTAACATTTTCCACTGTGTTTTGTTTATGTGTGTGTGCAGGTCACTGCTAGGGGCTTTGCTCCATTGTTGCAGTTTGCCTACACAGCCAAGTTGCTGCTCAGCCGTGACAACATCCAGGAAGTGATACGCTGCGCCGACTTCCTGCGCATGCACAACCTAGAGGACTCCTGCTTCCGTTTCCTGGAGGCACAGCTGCGGAGTGAAGAAGACGGTGCCCAGCTCTGCCAAAAGGGGGCACCCGAGAGCAATCATTCAGAAGATGAGAGCATGCAAGCTGAGGCCTCGGTCGTGACCACGAGTGCACCAGCGACTTGGGCTGCTTCTCCACGCTCTCGCCGCCATCCAGATGTCCTCCATGCTCTTCGGCAGCCAGATCATGAGCGGCTGGTAGCCAGCGCTGACTTCCCAGATGGCCAAGTGGACTCAGAACAGCAGGTCACCTCGGATCTGCCACGATGCCCCAAGTACAGGAAGTACCAGCGGGCATGTAGTAAGCACAACAACAACGAGAGCTCCTCACATAACAGTAGTACCTCAGGTTTCCCAAGCACATTGCTCAGTGGGCCAGCTGTGACTCGCATCAAGCAGGAGCCGCAAGAGGGCGAAGACGAGCCAATCACACTGGGTCTGTCAGAAGATGAAGACGATGGCAAGGACAAAGACAACGGCACGGCCGACATGGAGTTGGACGGAAATGAACTGCACGGCCTCTTCACACGTGGCATCTCGGACTTGCCCAACACTTCCCAGCAGCTTATTGCCAGCAGACTGGCCTGTGCCCAGGTCAAAGCAAGCACTCAGGGAGAGCACAAAAAGGACTACAGGCCTTCACAGGTGCCCGTTGCCTTCCCCAAAGATGCTGACAGCTTCTCTACGGGACTGTCTCTGAGGTCGGCGTCTTACGACGGCACGTGTAAGCAGGAAGTGGAGTTAGACAGGCGCAGTGTCATCTTTTCGTCAGGAGCCTGTGAGCAATTGACCACACCTGCTCATTCCTACCCAGGCAGCAACTCCCATGACAAGGAGCTGGCTGACCAACTGCCCAAAGGACTGTGGGTCGGGAACAGCCAGTCGCTGCCCACTTCCGGTGCTGCTTCTGGCGAGGTGCCGCCCCTCCTGTGTCGCCAAAGGCCTAACACCAGCTGTCCTGTGCCCATTAAGGTGTGTCCACGTTCACCTCCCTCTGAGACACGCACCCGCACCTCAAGCTCCTGCTCGTCGTATTCCTATGCTGAGGACGGCAGCGGTGGCTCTCCCTGCAGCCTGCCCCAGTTCGAGTTTTCCTCTTCACCCTGCTCTAATATAACTCGCTGCATGCCGACTGACCCACAGGAACCGGGCACGGGTACCGACGTTCTGTATGGCCCGTCAAGGCCGAAAATCAAGTGCGAGCAGGCATACGGAACCAACTCGAGCGATGAGTCTGGATCCTATTCCGAAGGAGACAGTGAGTCCTGCCATGTTCAGGAGCAAGGATCAGAAGTAAGTGATCGGTCTCCTCTCTGGGGCTGGTTTAATTTGTCAAGCAGACTTCAGGCGCACTAGATCCATCACTGCTTAGATTATGGTTTTTGCAAACGTCTTCTGTTTATCAGTTCCAGAAGGCACTTTGTCTTAATTTCTCTCCTGCTGAACAGATGATTTACCAAAGTCCCGTGCAGTAATTTATGGTGTGGCAGCAAACACAATAATGATACGTGTGTCTGAAGAAGGTCCTGCTTCCGTGCTGATTTACAGTGGTATTATGAGCGCCTAGATGTTTATCTGCCGTCTGCCAGGCAGGTCATTTCAAGGTAAAGGCAAAAATGATTGCTAAATCGCTCCATATTGTGTATCGTTAAAAGCATGGTCATGCGATCGAGTCGAGCGTATGCTGAACGAGGCTTCAATCACGTTAACTGCACTCGCTTCCCAGCGGGCGTGCCAATTGGTCGAGGCTTCGTCTTTTTGGTCAAATAAAAAAAAAAAAAAGACAGGATATGTTTCGGAAAGGTCTATTAAAGTCCTGCTTAGTCATAAATCACCAAATATAGCTCGCATGCCTTTTTTTCAATCTTGATATTTTTCCAAACTACACACTCTCACCAGTGTCTGCCAAGTCGACTGTAATCTGGTGATTATAAGATTGTATGCTGCTTACTGTTTGTTTGTGTGTGTGTGTGTGTGTGTTGCCTCTTTTGGTTTCTTATAGCTTTGTTCATGGCTTTTTCTTACTGTTTGACAGACAACATACAGCGGGTTAAAACTATTTGTACGGACATATTTTCGTCAGACACTTGGCAGCTCCAGGGTCCATATTTTCCTGTGTCCTTGTGGGATCTCTCCAGGTTCTTTCAAAATCATGACTTTTTTCTTTTTTTTGCACCTAAGGAGCGAATAAGTTTTGTTAGAGATATACTTGTGGGGACATTTGTCTGGTGTTCAAGTGTGTTTATTCGCTGCATTAATAGGTACACTATATAGACAAACGTTTGTGGGCACTTGATGAGATTGGCATTTGCTTTTCTGGGAAGATGTTCCACTCGATTTTTGTGGAGATTTGCAAGATTTCAATCGGCCACAAGGGTGTTAGTGAAGTCAGGTACTGATGTAGGTGAGGAAGTGAGGAGGCCTGGGGTGCCATTAGGATTACAATTCTTCGTAAAAGTCTTCAATAGGGTTGAAGCTTCATAGCAGACCATTCAAGAACTCATGTAAACTACGTCTTATGGAGTTTGCATAAAGCAACTTTTGTCAATATAATATATGTGTCAATGGAAGGTCCTTACAATGATAGTAACCGAACGTGTGTGTGTGTTGTACTATGCTTAACATTGCAGCTGACTCACTAAAACTATAATAGCGGCGGTGCTTGTTAGTATTAAGGCGGATGACAGCAGCAGCTTCCTCTTCTCTCTCTCTCCCTCACTCACTCTTTCATTTGTTTGTCTATCTTTCTCTCTTCTCTTTTTTGTCTTTCTCTCTCCCCCTCCCATTCCTTTCTCTCTCACTTACTTTGCTGACACAGATGGATGACAAACCAATCCTCTCATTTTGCAGTAATCCACCTGACCAGGCACAGAGTAGCTCACGCTTGCTGAGAGATACATACACACACACACACACACACACACACACACACGTGCACTTTCTTATTGTTTTCCTTATCTTTATCACATCACGTCATTTATTGCTTTCGTTCCTCTGTGAGGAATAGAGCGGTCCGATCCGGAGAAAAAGATGAAATGCCTGCAGTCTGAATGGGTTTTGTGAATAAGGGATTGAGCAGAAGGAAAGAAAAGAGAAAGAGAGAAAGAGAGCTTTTCACGTGATCGGACCTTGTGTTATCGGACGTGTGTTGCGGGGGGGCGGGTAGAAAGGCAGCTGGCACGTTGCCATGGCAACCGGAGCCTGTTCGAAATGAGGCAGCTTTTTTTTTTTTTTTTCTTCTTTCTTTTTTCTTTTTTTCCCCCTGCCTCTTCCACACACACACACACACACACACACACGCAGTGTAATGAACGGTGATGGTCCATTAACACCATAGAACACATGAGCCTGCAGGTAATGTGCTCTTATTAGGCTTCTTATTCACAAATCTATCGACACACACACACACACACACACACACACACACACACACACACACACACACACACACACACACACACTATCTATAACGGAAAACATTCCTATATACCGTGTCTTTCTTTTACTACAGCAAATTGCATTGCTGATTATTTTTTTTCTCAACACTTTGTGCTTTTTATCCGTTTATAGTTACGTCCTATTTAATGATGAAAACGAAGGAATCGCATTCTACCCGTTTCTCTTCGTTCCAGCTCTTAGATTTAGAAGCTACAAGACTTTCAATTAAAAATAGAATGATATACTATTAAGAACACACTCGCACTGAAGACTCCTTCCATCGCCCCCCCCTCATGCTCACACCATGAGACTTTCTAAAACAAGGTAAGAAAGAAAGCAGATGAATCGTGTAATCTCAAAGGACCGGATTGTTCGTCGTGACCCGGCCCTCTCCGACTCATTACCATGCTCTCTCGTTCCGACATGCTCGCTACATTACCTCTGTCACCAAGCCTGTCGCGTCTAATTAACAGTCATTAAAAAAAAAAGACACGATGTGATACGTGATTCTAAAAAAGAAAAAAAAAGAACCTCATGTTCCCTGGAGGTTCTCTCTCTCTCTCTCTCTCTCTCTCTCTCTCTCTCTCTCTCTCCTGCTGTTTCTCTAAGTCACTCGGCCCACTTTTCTCATCAGGACGAGAATAAAACTGCACTCACACTGCCTCTGTGTGTTTATATAGCAAATGGCAGGAGAAAGAGAGAGGAAGAAAGAGAGAGAGAGAGGGGGACTGGGTGAAACACTGCTTTAAAAATAGCACCACTGGAAACAATGAATTCAGGCAAAGGAAGGAAGTTGTTAAAGCGTGGGCTCGCCAAAAGCAGACCGAAGCGTGTCCTGAGGGTCCCATAGAATAGAGATTTACATGGCAGAGGTAGAGCTGCATCTTCCTTCTATATAGTCATCTATGCTTTTTATAGGTGTTTTTTACTTGTCACATGTACATTATATCACACCGAAATCCTTTCTTCTGGTTCAGAAAGCATCAGGGTCAGCCATGATACAGTGCCCCCTGGAGCATAGAGAGTGGCAGCAATACTGGGGCCTGAACCTCAGACCTTCCCATCATTAACCCAGAGCCAGTCAGGTACTGAGGTGAAGAGGTCTGGTGTGATGTTCCAATTTACCTCAAATGTGGTCTATAGGGTTCAGAGCTCTATAGCAGATTTATGGATTTTTCCACTCCAACCACATGTTCATGGAGCTTTGTGCACAGGAGCACTGTCATGCTGAAGTTACAGGTCCCAATACTTTGGTTCCGTGTCGTGTATTAGAAAAAAATAACTGTTGACTTCACCTGATGCTTTTTTGCCTCATTGAATTGGTTCTACACGTGCGAGCGCGTACATACGTATAAGAACTGGAATTGCAACCCCCGGACATCCTGTGTTTGTGTGTCTGCACCACAGACTGTGAGCCGTGTCGATATCGGCGCGTGGGCGTGATCAGAAAGCGCTCATCGTTTAACCCCTTCAGAGTCGCTCGGAGGAAGTGAGCAGTGAAGTCGATACTCCAAGAGCTTCGTCTCGTTCTCGCTATGAGCCGCCTGTGGTCTCGTTTTTAATACGCGACGGCTTGGTCGGGTAAAATCGGAAAACCGCAAAGAGAGATCGAACAAAACGCAACGTCAGGTCCCAGTCAGTGTCTCTGGCAGCTTTCAAGAAGAGACGTCAGGAGTTCGTGATGCAACTGATTGAACGTTTATGGCCTGGAATACAATATAGATCATGTATTTGTTGACATTACTCACTGATCAGACATAACATTGATCTCCTCGTCATGGCACCTGTTAGTGGGTGGGATTTATTAGGCAGCAAGTGAACATTTTGTGTTTAAAGTTAACGTGTCAGGAGCACGAAAAAATGGGCGTAAGAATTTGAGGGCCAAATTGTGACGTCTAGACGACTGGGTCAGAGCATCTCCAAAACTGCAGCTCTTGTGGGATGTTTCTGGTCTGCCGTGGTCGGTATCTCAACTGACCACTGGTGAACTGGTCCTGGTCAAACTGCTGAAGAAGTTCATGCCGTAATGCTCGACAGCTCAGGAGCCTGAATGACTCTGAGGCAGCTGTAGTGTCTGCCCGATTGGAAAAGGGTAAATAGTCAATTATGAGGGTAAAAGGTTTCTTTGATACGTATATCTTCATGGAGCAGATCATGTCGGAACAGTTTTGTGTCTCCTAGAACAAGCGATGGGGAAAATTTCATGCTCCAGCATCCAAATCGCATCCGATAGAATTGTGCGCTTCTTTATGGGAATTTTGGGGGAAGAAGCAAAAAAAGTCTGAGCAGAGATTCCGTCAGATTTGCAGATTTTAGCAATAAATCGGGACAAAATCCGCCCGGTTTCCATCCTCCTGCCCGATTTGTGTCACGCCGAAACAAACTGCTTCGTGAAAGCGGCAAAAACTGATGCGAAGCAACATCCCGCCGCCTCAGACAGCTGCGTTCCCGGCGACCTCGTGACCTTCCCGCTCCTCCGGCGCCTTCCCATAATCCCTCGTTTGTTCGCTAAAGTGGGCCAGGATGCTCAGAGTAACAAACGAGACCTACTTTTTTCGTCTAGACCCATTTTTGTTCCCCGCCGCAGCGCTCCTTTGAGACAAGCGAGCGTGTAGTGCAGCGGCTCGGGATTTACGAGCGCCGCCGGTGTTCACTCCGTCATCTCTCGCACTAAATACACACTTCCTTCTGACATCCGCGTGGCCATGTGACCTGAGCCGGCTTTGTTTTTTTTTTCCTCGCTCTGGATTTGGAGAAGCCTCAAGGAAACATCAAGTCTTATTATTATCATTATTATTATTATTATTATTATTATTATAGTATAATAATGGAAGATATACAGATATCCAAAAAAAAGGGTAATGGGGGATTTTTACTTCACAGCACTGGGATATTCTTTCCTTGCATACCCCAGGGATGTTAGGATGCCTGGTCCAGAGTGCAGGATCAGCACTCTGAACCAGGTCACAGAGCTGGGATATGTGAAATTTGTTTTTCACATATCCCAGCTTGCTCGGAAACTGGGGTCAGAGCACAGGTTGGCCATGATACGGCGCCCCGGGAGCACAGAGGGTTAAGAGCCTTGCTCAAGGGCCCAAGAGTGGCAGCTTGGAAATACCGGGGCTTGAACCTCCAACTTTCCGATCAGTAACCCAGCACTTTAACCACTGAGCTGTTTCCGGTTCCCATCCTCCTACCTGAGGAACCCGGAAGAACCCGGTAGAAACCCGAGGTCCGTATCGAACCCATGAACGGTGAAGCGGCAGCATTTCGAAACGATCCCTCGTTCGCGCGTTACTTGTTCCTTTGACTCGCGTAACCGGATGCATGCAAAGGGGCGGAAAAGGTCCGGTAAATTTCGAAATATTGGAACCTAACCAGGAATTTGGAGAAATGTATACAAATATAAATATTCTAGACTTGAATTGTGTCATTTATGTGAAATCTCACCAAGAAAAACATTCGGAAATGATGTGTGTGACGTTCTGGAGGGATGCAGAGGGCATGGAGGAGGCGTGGCCTCGGTGGCCCTGCAGTAATTGTGCAGGGTGCATGTGATGAATCAATGTGGACGTAGAAACACCTGCACTTTTGTCAATTTCCCAGTTTATTTTCATGGAAAGTTCCCAGTCTTGGAAATTCCTGCCATCTTGCAACGCTCCATCATCTTTTGAGTCCCACGGTGGCTGAAGTTTGGGTGTAATGTAGGTATAGGAAGCCGAAATACCTTCCAAAGCAAGAAGTTCTTGTCAGATACCGAAAATATTTGTTTACGGATGTGTGTGTGTGTGTGTGTGTGTGTGTGTGTGTGTGTGTGTGTGTGTGTGTGTGTGTCATATGGTCAGACAGACTGCTCCGGCAGCCCCTGTAGCACCAGCTCGTTAACGGTGCGGATTTGCATACTCATCTCCTCTAGTAATCACCCAGCAGGAGCGTGAACGAGAGACGGAGGAAGAAACGAGTGCGCCAGCTGTCTCTCTGCCTCCCGTTACCGGCTGCTGTCTGCCTCGGTCACACCAACAGATGGAGAGATGCTCGCTTTCGATTCTTTTGTCGTCTCTCTCTCGCTCTCTCTCTCCCACACTCTTTTCCTTTTTTTTCCCCCTCTCTCATTACCTGTGATGGAATTATACCATTGAAATGTGAAGCAACTGATTGTGTTCGGCATCAAGCGATTTGTGGGTCTTTTCTGCCATCTTGTGGTGGTAAAAAGAACTGCAACGACTAGAAGCTTTTAGAAAATATATGAAGAAAATGTGTAATTTGTATTTTTTTTTTTGGGGGGGGGGGGGTTGTTTGAAGAGCAGAAATCAGAAAAATGTATCAGACGTTTTTGGATGCTGTAGCTGATGCTGTAGCTGTAAATTTGCTCAATTTACCTTTAATTATATTTTACAATTAATAATTAATGACATTTATCTATATCAAACCCCAGATTTCATTGCTCTTATGCCATTTTATAAAAAAATATCTTCAACTTTAAATAACTTAAAATATTTTACTCTCCATAAAAATATCTCCAGTCGAACACCAGAAGTCTCACAGCTTCATCATGCAGCTCTTCAGAAACTCTCCCTCAGTAAATAACTGGCTGATGTTCCTCTGATTTCTCCTCTGCTTTCACACCAGCTTCACTTTGTGTCTGGTGAAAAACATCTGCTGAAATGTCAGATTATTCTTTAACTCTTCTACTTTCTCTATCTTCTGCTCTGCGTTCAGGTTCTTCAGCAACTTTTCTCTTCACCACTGTGAGGCGCTGTTTCACAATAACCGTACAATAGGGTTAAATACATCAACAGAAGCTCGACTTGATTGATGCTGGAATGTTGTCAGGTAGTCTAGTGTTCGGTAAGGCAGCTGAAGCGCTGCATTATGGGATCTGTAGTTTGTGTTTATCAGCGCTTCATATCGCCGGGACATTAATAACAATAATAATATATTTATATAAAATCATCTCGCAGGCCGGATTTGACACTGAGTTTCTCACTCCTAATCTATGTGAAGACACTGATCATGTTAATGATTTCTCACAATAATTATCAACAATCATTTAACAAGGTAGGAAACAGCTATTTTTAGAAATAAGGGTTCACGGGCGACTCGTGGTCCTTGCGGGCACCACGTTGGTGACCCCTGGTCTAACCGAACACCCCAAGTCTCTTCAATCTCGCCTACATCAGTAACCCTCACCTACTAAAGCTCTGAAGGAGCGCAAATCTCCACAGAATCTAGCAGAACATCTTCCCAGAAGAGTGGAGTTGATTCTGGGTCAGCACTCAGGGTTTTTTTTTTTTGCGTTTGTTCGGTTCCTACCTGATCTTCGATATAGCGATTTCCATTGACATTTTTTTTTTTTTTTTGCGTTTGTTCGGTTCCTACCTGATCTTCGATATAGCGATTTCCATTGACATTAGTTTTTCCAGGTTCCACAGTAACATCCTGAATTATGGAACCATCCTACTAATTCAGAAGTAGAGCATCATGAAGGTTTGAAGGCGTGACAATGCTGCGACAGAGATGCGATTATTTGCGTTGCGTGTCGTCTCCCGAACTAATCCGCCGATCTCCTTCGCAGATTAAACTCCCTTTCCCCGTCGATCAGATCACGAATCTTCCACGCAACGACTTCCAGATGATGGTGAAGATGCACAAGCTGACGTCGGAGCAGCTCGAGTTTATCCACGACGTGCGGCGGCGAAGTAAAAACCGCATCGCCGCCCAACGCTGCCGCAAGAGGAAACTCGACTGCATCCTCAACCTGGAGTGCGAAATCCGCAAACTGGTAAAAGAGCAAACAGATCAACGTTTCTATCTACGATTACAAGATTCCAGTCGTAAATTATGCTGCAGTGTCCGTTTACTGATTATAACTGTGCTGAAGAAACTCAATTCTAACCTAAAGTGGGATTGAACCAAATCCTCCACATCCACATTCTGCAATTCTGTGATTTTTCTCCAAATTTCACCATTTTAATCTCATATCGCTACGATTTTATTCTCAAAACATTTCAAGTTTATTCTCGTAATTTCAACTTTTCTCTCAGAATATCGACTATTCTCGTGATTTCGACGTTATTTTCAAAAATATTTCGACTTTCTCATGATTTTGACTTTATTCTTAAAATGTTTCGACTTTACTCTCGTAATTGCGACTATTCGAGTCACTTTTTCGTTTTTGTTTAAAAATTTCGACTTTGTTTTTGGATCTTAGATTTGTTTCTTTTTTTTTACCACGGCACTAAAACGACGCAGGATTGCGTATAGATCTATTTTTATTTATTTATTATAAAATGATGTGTGTGTGTGTGTGTGTGTGTGTGTGTGTGTGTGTGTGTGTGTGTGTGTGTGTGTGCAGGTATGTGAGAAGGAGAAGCTGCTGACCGAGCGGAATCAGCTGAAGGCGTGTATGGGTGAGCTGTGGGAGAATTTCTCCTGCTTGTCTCAGGAGGTGTGTCGTGACGTCACACTGAGCCCCGAGCAGGTCCAGTCTCTCCATCACTACTGCCCCGTGTTAAGGCCTGCCTCAGACTCCGCCTCCCCGACCCACCCCCCGCCAGCGCCAGCCAGCATAGACCTCACCACCCGCTCTGGAGCTGCTACGCCCGAATCCGAATACGTCAAAACGGCAGTGGCGAACGACACGCACCCGGAACCAGCATCATCCAAGTGTCACGTGGGGAACGGTGAAGGGGACGACACGACGACGACGCCGTCTCCAGGCTCCGCCTACCTCGAAGCGGGCCGGTCTTTGAAACAGTCCAATCAGACGGTGACGGTAGACTTCTGTCAGGAGATGACTGATAAATGTACCACTGACGAACAGCCGAGAAAAGACTGCACCTAGTGACAGTGTTCGTTCGTTCGTTTTTTTTATTTTTTTATTTCTTTTTTTATTTTTTATTATCGTTATTTAATTTCGTTTCATCTTCTGACAAAACCCCCAATTCAAGGGGTGTTCAAATGGTCAGCCTCTGCCAGTGTTGAATCTATGAATCTTTTTTTGTTTGTTTGTTTGTTGGGTTTTATATATTTAAGTCTTTTTTTTATTTTGTTTGTTTTTTTCTTTTTGTCCAATTGATTATTTTTTGTCCTTTTTTTGATACATGGTTGACACTACAGTTGTCTTAACAGCAGCAATACTGTTACTCCAGGTTCTCTCGGGCTCAGCCATGGGCTGAAACGTCTCGCAGAAGAAAACGAACAGAAAAAAAGGAAAAAAAAAAAAACAAAGGAAAAAAAAAATTACAAACTCAATGGTGCTACACGGCGACGCTGTCTTCTCCGGGTCACAGTCCAGCCTGCGGAGGGGATCAGCTCCAACCACATCACGTCTCACATCCACGGACCTAGCAGCAGCTCAGTATCTCTCTCTCTCTTTTCTTTTTCTTGATCTCTCTCTCTCTATCTTTCCCTTCTTCTTTCTGTCCTTACAGAAAGACCAACAGTGTTAAATTAGTACCTACAGTGTTACACCTGTTAATCCTACACTGTGCAGCTACACCAGTCTGATTTAACACCAGGGCTCTCTCTCTCTCTCTCTCTCTCTCTCTCTCTCTCTCTCTCTCTCTATCTATCTATCTATCTATCTATCTATCTATCTATCTATCTATCTCTCTTTTCAATGCCACGGGCAAATTCAGGAAACTCAGGAAAATATTCTGAATGTTTGATTCAAGTCCTTCATGAAAAGGTTACAGATTATGTTACATGACCGTTTTTTTTATTATTATTATTATTTTGTTCTTCTTTTAGAATTTTTTTTATTTATTTTATTATTATAATATTTTTTTTGTTGTTGTTTTTTTTTGGTTGTTTTTTTACAGCAGCTAGACTTTAAATGTTCATATGCAAAAAAGAGAAAAAACGACATCTTCTGTGTTACACATTCGCAGTGTCCCGACACTCGACAACACTTCATTTGTACGGTCGGTCTTCTCCGTAAAGTGAAAAAAAAAAAGCAAAAAAAAAAAAAAAACATTCCTCTATTGCCTTTGACAGCACTGAAATGGAGGAGGACGAACGACGAGACGAAAAAGAAAGAAAACGAACAAATCGGATTTTTTTTCGTGACCTTTTTAAAAAAAAGAAAAACGCCCCACCCCCTGTGCATCAGCAATAGTCCTGTGTTTGGGATATTTGGGATATATAGGGAATTTTTAGTTTTATTTTTATTTTATTTTTTATTTTTTTTGTGCTTATGTACAAAGTGCTTGCTGGCTAGAATGCGTGTTTTCTGTGTATATATAATACGGAGCATGGCGAGTGTATCAGTGACCCTGTACAGGTAGTGCTCCCTCCCTTTATCGATGTCCTCCCTTGGCTTTTTTTTTTTCTCCTTCTTTCTCAGCTATCTTTTTTTTTTTTTGAGAAATTCGAAAGCTTTTTTTTTGTTTTTTCGCTGTTTCCTGCCTGAAGTGAAATGGCCTGCACCTGTGGGTGTGCGTAAAACTCAGGAAATCAGCTTTACACCCAAACACACACACACACACACACACACACA
>MU557582.1:544321-601150 GCA_024362625.1 Silurus asotus | reverse complement strand
CACATCACATGACCCTCCTGACTTCCTCTGTTAACCCCCTAAAAACATATTTTGATGACTGTATAATAGTATAATATAAAAATCCTTGTCCCTTGGTAAGGATCCTGTAGGAAACAGAATTTAAAAGGCTAAAACACATATATATATATATATGAACACAGTACCAGCACACATCACATGACCCTCCTGACTTCCTCTGTTAACCCCCTAAAAACATATTTTGATGACTGTATAATAGTATAATATAAAAATCCTTGTCCCTTGGTAAGGATCCTGTAGGAAACAGAATTTAAAAGGCTAAAACACATGCTTTATGGTTCCAGCATGATCATTAGGGTTGCAATATTCCAGGATTTTTCAAGACTGGAAACTTTCAATGGAAATTAATGGGAATTGATAGAAATTATTTGAATGTAGTTTGAAAAAAATTAATCTTGCAGGATAAACTTAAACAATCAGCTGTAATGTCGTTGTCATGTTTGCATGCATGTCAGCTCATGACCTTGTTTATATTTAAATAATGTTTACATTTATTTTTTATATACAGTTTATTAAAATTTCCCCGATTTTTTTATGAATTCCAATCAATTTCTGGAAATGCCTGGTAAGTTGGAATATTTTCAAGATGACGTTCCCATAGAAAGTTCCCAGAAAAGGTTCCTGGAAATTTTGCCTGCACTTTTCCACCCATTTGAAAACCCTACGAACACCTCATGCAGATGACCTTGTTCTGTCCTAAAATTTGGTTCTTACCATGGACATGCGGCGCCCACTGGCAGGCGGAGGGGTCATGGCAGGACTTTCGCTTTGAGCCCGCCGCTTGGAATCTGACTCTGAATCGCTTTTGGACATTGGGCTGTCTAGCGGAATGGCCAGTCTGCTTTCAGAAAGCCCCCGGGACATGAAGCTAGATTTCCTACCTGTGGGGTAGTGTTCGGGCGAATCGCTCTCTTCGCTCACGTCCTTGCATGCACTCACCCGACTTTGCTTGCGTGCAGAGTTCTGAAGGGAAGCTGGGATCTCGATGTTGCTGGCACGGAGAGATGCTCGAGGGAGCTGACCAACACCCTTCAGAGGGCCGGACGATTTGGGTCCACAGTCGTCACTGCTCGAAGAGTGGACCCGGTTGTCCAGGGTTGCCCCTAATTGACGGATGGCCTGGATCTCGGGCTGACTCAGGATACGTGGCGGTTTGGGCTGCTCTGATCCGGTACCATCACTGGTTGGTGCCTCAGTGGTGGGCATGTGGGGCAAAGTTTCCACCTGCCCATCGTTTACTATTGCATAGGATGTTTGGGTCATGTGTGCGAATTTCTGGGGCAGGCAGTCTGTAAGGACACACGCTTGCTGCACCATGGAGCTTTTCTTTGACCTGCAAAGACTTTCTTCATCTCCACTGTGTATATTGCCATATATGCTTTGCTTGATCTTTTTCAATCCCAGGTGAAAGATCTCCAAGATGTTCAGGAAGAGTGAAACCCCAGCAATGCCCAGCATGAAGATCATGAAAATATTTTTCTCTGTCGGCCTGGAGACAAAACAATCCACGACGTTGGGGCAGGGATCTCTCTCACACTTGTATAATGGGGCCAGTCCAATGCCGTAAAGGGCATACTGACCCAGTATAAAGCCTACTTCCATGACTGACCTGGTTAAAATATGAAACACATACGTACGCATTAGGGAACCTCGCAGAGGAGCCTTCCTAACCCTCTTCTGTTCCTCTAGTTTCCTCAGCTCCTTCTCAATTCTTTTGTGCTCATCCAAGATGCCCTCCATCCCCTCCAGCTCGACTTTGAGCTGGGCTTTCTTCTTGTGCCTCTGCTTTTCCAGAGCACGCAGCCGGTACAGCGCATGACCCATGTACACCAAAGAAGGCGAAGACACAAAGATGATCTGCAGGACCCAGTACCTGATGAGGGAGATGGGAAAAGCTTGGTCGTAGCAGACGTTCTTGCATCCCGGCTGCTCGGTGTTGCACACAAACTCACTTTGCTCATCATCCCAGACATCCTCAGCGGCGACTCCAAGGACCAGCATGCGAAAAATGAAGAGGATGGTCAGCCAGATTTTGCCAACAATGGTGGAATGGATGTGAACTTCTTCCAAGATGCTTCCCAAAAGGTTCCAATCACCCATTGTTTGGTTTCACATAGCCTAAAGTGCAAAACATACACTTAAGTTCTAGTTAAGGCGATATACACAGGGGAATTATTTATTGTTACAAGGGTTTTCCTAGTTGAGAAGTCCCTAGAACTTTTTATAACCAAAAGACCCCTTGAGAAACCCTTTTATTAGATTGAACAAGAGTAAGACTTACACGCGATGGATGGTTTTAATGACGAACGAAAGAAACGCTAGCTACTTCTTCACTAAAGCAGGTGCGCTTCTCTCTCTGGGCATAGCTTCAGTAAATAAATCCCAGACCTACTGCATCCACTGAACTAATACAGAGTTCCTATTGATCTGTGGGTGGCCGGACAGCACCCTCGGGGCAATAACTGGCACAACTCGGTCAACTGGCAAACATAAGGGGAGGGGCAATAGATAGTCTCAATACCCACTCTTGTAAGTCATCTATTACAATTATCTTCTCTTTTATAAATACATGAAGTAACATAGAAATGATACACGCAAATAATTTGTAGAGAACAAAAACAAGAATTAAATAAATTAACTTTATTTTAAAAAGTGAAAAAAAAAAAAAACTAACAAAAAAATTGCATTTTACAATATTTACAAAATATTTATTCAAACAGGATGTTTTGCCAGGAAGGCTGTCTTGCGACCTCTTGCATTCAGAGCAAAATAAAAAAGTGGTGTAAAGTTTTGACATAAAAGCCTCCAACTCCTCTTACATTTAGAATATATACACACAAGACAAGCCTGCAGGCCTGGTGATCATCTGAGGAGCAAGAAAATCCTGAGATCAGGATGACAAACTGAGACGAAAAATAAAATTAAATAAATAACCGTTCGACTGTAAATAAATTGTCATGAACGGCTGTTTATTGGGAGGCTTTGACTTTGACATTTGAAAATTATATGAAGTAAAAATGAGGGAGGAACCATGTTTTTTATGGTACTGTACAGTGGCTGCAGTTGAAGACTCGTGGAGCACAGGTCTAAGGTCTGTCAGGCTTTACACCACCTCATACTTCAAACATCTCTCAGAGGTAGATGGTACAAGGTAAAAAGGAGTCCAGTGTCTTTAATGGAAAGCCATCAACAAGAAATCACCTCAGTAAAATATGTTCTAAAGAAACTCTCTACCGTTATTCAACCTTTCCACCTTTATTGGAAGGAAAGTGACACCAAATGACCTGCATTGATGGAGAGAGATGGACCGAGTGCAGTCCAATGGCGAGTGTTGCCTAGAATTGCCTAGAATGGCGTAGACTCTTGACCAGAATGCTGTAGAATATTGCGCAGCACTCAATAGATTCTCAAAAACAACCTGCTGGTTTCTTTGCTGTCTTGTGGTACCAAGACTAAGAAGGTCTCCATTATTCTGCGGCCTCGATGCCTCAGCTCTCCATTTTCTCTTTCTTCTTAAAAAGTTTCATTAGCTGGGTGAACCGCTCTTCGATCTGTAATGGGAAAATCAAAATGGAAGCTTAAACCTTTGAGACATGATGTGCCAATATAGATATTCCATAAACACCAAGAGAAAATACTAGATAAATACCTGTGCTTGTGACTTTCCTAACTTAGATGAAAGAGCAGCAAATGTTTTAGAGGAAGCCCCTTTGGTTTTGAGTGCAACCAGAATATCTCGGTCTTCCTCCCTTGAGGGGGATTGAAAAGAAAAAAAAAAAACATCAATTTGTTTGTTGCTTGATAAATACCAGTGGACAAATAATCATCTACAGCAACCAAAGTCTAATAAACACTCACCTAGACCAGGTCGCCACCACTTCCCCTTTTTTCCTGATGACATTCTTAGCAGAGAGACTGTTAGGAGACAACTGGGGAGACGGCATCTTGATCCTCTTCAAAGGAGTCGTCTCGATTTTCTCCTTAGATGATTTTGACCTCTTTTTGTGCCTTTGTTTGTCTTGTCGGTCTTGTGATTTTTCTTTTCTTGAACGTTTCGCTTTCGGCCCTGAATGATGCTTCTTGCGCTTCTTGGACCCCCTGTTGCTTGCCTTCTTTACCTCAGGCTCCAATTCTGTAGTGGCTGTGAATCCGGAGGCATCGGCATCATTGGCAGATTGTTCGATCGGGTTGTCTGTGGTTTTAGGAACACTGATGGGACTGCATTCTCGAGGGACCACGTGTGAGGTGATCTCTCTCGATATTTCAGCTTCACTTACTTCGTTTGCCATGGTGTGGGCCTGAACTGCCAAGGGTACACTCTGAGTAAATGTAAGTAAAGACGGTGCCCCGGCGCCTGGCAAAGTTTCTGTGTGCTCTATTTCCGTGGGCTCCATTTCCGTGTGCTCTTGTACCCTAGGAGACGTGTGTCTGATACGAACTATAAAGTGGTCATTGGACTTCTCCATTACTTCGGCTTGCATGGGCACGTTTGGTTTGAAATGGAACGCTGGTGGAGTTGTAGCCTCCCAATTTCCACTGCCACCTGACGGACTGCTGGAATTGTCCGTTTCGAGAGACAAGTGGATGTCTTGCTCGGTGGCATCCTCTCCATCAAGGAGCGCATCCTCGCTGTAATGGGCGCTGATGATGTTGCTTGGCGTAGTCAGCACCTGTCCACTCATCGGTTGCAAAAAGCTCAAGTGGCCATCAGACTTCAAGGGTGAAGGGATGGTAAGGGACACGGCCAAATCTTCAGCTAAAATCGAGAAAGAATGCTGAGACGTCGCAGTTGATGCAGGAAGGGCAGAGTGGTTCGATAGAGCATTAGTCGGGACTTCCAACATGCAGTTTTCATCAAGGAGTGCTGGATTTAATGGCATTTGAAACTTGTAAGGTGAAATGGATGTCCATGCGGTGATGAGCTTCGAAGGCGTTATCATCTTGCTGGGGGTCATGAGGCCAACAAGACTTTCCCCTGCTTGGCCCTCTTTCCGTGGAGTGTTAAGTGGCCAGTTCTGATGATCACCAGCCTCCATTAGATCAGATCCTTGCAAAAGACATCTGAATATATCTCCCATTTGGGAATCCGTTACCAAATTAAAGGTCAAACTTGACGTTTGCTGCTCTGTCAGGATTTCAAAGTCCGCCCTATCTTGGATCGATCCGCTGTGAGATAGACGGCGGGTATAGCTTGGGGCAGGTATGGTTGTTTTGTTTTCATGCACGGGTACGCTTTCATTGTGAGATTTCTCAGAAAAGGAACCCGATTGAAGCGGATTAGACTGGTTAAAGTTAGGGTTTGGTACTTCTGGCACTTTGGCTCCCTCCTCCATGGTTGCCTTTATGTTTTTACCACTGCTACCAAGGCCTCTACTTCTGGATGGCAAACTATTTGAAGAACTGATCTTCTCCTGGACATTTTGGCACTCGCTCTCTATTTCACCTGTAGACATTTTTTGTGGTCGGTTTTCAGTCGTGCTTAACGGTTCTTTACACTGTATCTTGCACAGGTCCACAGTCAAATCCTCTTTTGCACTTGGCTGCTTACTTTCTGAAGAAGATTTGTTCTTGAAAAGATCTGCAGCACCTTTGAGTGCTGCTTTTAATTCCTTGAACAAGAAGTCAAACTGGCCATCGACAAAGTTCCACAGCTTCTGCTTCAGGTCTTCAGCTCGCTGCTCAAAGATTCGGTTCACGATGCCGTTGCTCGAGACCTTGCTCGTTACAGACGTGATGATCTTATTGAGTCGAGGTTTGATTTCGTTTCCTTGACTGCAAAACTTGTGAAAGTTAACGCTGTCGACGAATTCCGTGAACGAAGCCTGGGACATTTCAATGATGCAGCAGAAGGCTGGTTTGGCGACATTTTTATGAAGTTTCATGTACTTTCGTCTCAATTCTGACCGTATAAACGACAACATATTCATAAATTCGGTCGCAGTCGAAATTCTCGCCTTGGGCGGAACAGTGACTGTTTTGAAGCGCCTCTTGTTCGAGGAGGGACTGTCTTTAGGGGGCACATTTTTCTCTTTCTCTTTGCGGGTAGGAGTAACAGCAGCTCGCGTTTGAGATTTGTTTTGCAACCTTTGTGATCTGGGACTGGTCTGGCTCCTTAAACTTGACCTTTTCTCATTCTGGGGACTCTGAATGACTAGAGTGCCTTCCCCATCGCTCTCACTGATTATTTCCCCTTCTTCTAAGTCTTCCTCAGTGGCAGTAGTCAAAAGATCATCTTGCTGATCTGTCTTCACACTAAGCTTGACTAAAGAATCAGGTCTTTTATTTTCTTTGTTCATGTCCATCTTGACTGCTTCCTTATCTACCACTGTGGCTGAGGTTGAGAAATCTTTAAAAAATAAAAATAAAAATTAATTAATACATAAAATGTAGTGTCTAGAAACATCTAAACATGTTCTACAGGAAGACAAAGCCCCCAAAAAAAAAATAAATAAATAAATAAAATAAATAATAATAATAATAATAATAATAAATTCAATTAAAAAAAAAATAATAATAAATAAATAATAATAATAAAATAAAATACCAAAGAACCCCATTTGGACATGTACACTTGTTTCCAAAAATATAAAATAACAAGAAAACTGACCTTTGCCGAGACTCTTGACATGGGGCTCCTTTCCCAAGCGCTGCTGCTGGGACTTCTTTATCTGGCGTACCGGACTTGTAAGAGGACTGATTGCTTCTGGGATTACTTTAAGGTTGCTCAGGGTCAACATCATTGAATCTTCATCATGAGGCACCACTAGATGCTTGCAAGTCTTGAAAAGCTCAATCTCGTTTTCTATGGAATCAGGTTCAGAGGAACTTGCTGGTCTAGTTGGTATTCCTGCTTCTTGGGCTTTCAAGTTGTTCTCCTCAATGCTTGGGAGTATTAGTGAGCCTGGACTTGGAGTCAAGTTCTTAAGGCCTGGTGTAATCTCCATGTCTAAATCAGGTAATGTTTCTTTGCTTTGCTGGTTATCAATAGCGACAATGCTGGAAACAACCTCCAAGGACACAGAGGTGTCCATCTCTGAGCAAGTCCTGATTGCAGGAGTTAACATGACTGAGGTGGCAACATGCTGTTGAAATTGATCATTTGGAAACAATGGTTTCTCTGGTTTATCGTCTATTTGACCTGCAGCACTGAAATTCTCCACAGAAGCTTGAGGATCTTGCTCCTTGCAGCTAACGTCAGTTAAAGACAAAGAGGACAGACTGTCAACTGATGTACTTTTTTCAAGGAGTGAGGAATCTTCAGGTACAGCAATCTTATCTACCACACCTTCCTGAGAAATGCTAGTAGTGCATATGTCTTCCTGCATCTCTGAATCTGAAACATCCATTTTCCCAGCTTGGGTTTTACTATAGTCACCATCAAACATTTTGGGTAAGTCAAGTTCCTGCCCTTTGACTTCCAGGCATGTGGGTGGTTCATCATCATATGGCTGTGCGATTGTATTGGTAGGAAGGGCAAAGGAGCCCTCCACAGAGTCGTCCGCTACTTCATCGATGACACAGAACTCTTCACCAACCTCAAACGGATTTCCGTCCTTGGTTAAGTTGCTTATGAGGGTCTCCTCAGGGTGTGGCGTCTCTTCGGCTCGTTCTGAGTTGTTCTGTTTTTTAACTGGAGAGACGGTCAGGTTCAGAGTTTCCATGAAGCTTAATTTTCGCTTCGGACTGCTCTCCTCTGGAAGGGCAGCGTTCTCATCGCCACAGCTGCTGGTCAATCTTATTGGAGATATCCTTTTTGCAGGGCCCTCGGCTTGAACCTTATCACCCTGACTCCTTTTGTGGACCCTTGCTTTATCTGGAACACTCATGGATGATGTCCCAGTTCGTTTGTTTTTATCGCTCCTCTCTTTGACAGAACTCGTATAGGTATCACCTTGTGAATCATCACGACTGCTGGATGATTTGCTCCTGGACATTGGCTCTTCGGTTCTGCCAGACCTTTTGTCGTCTTGATCTTTTCTCAGATGGTGAGGTTTGACAGGCAAAGAATGGCGCCTGCTTTCACGTACATCAGAACGGCTTCGGTCTTTTGGTCCGTCACCGCTGCGACCGGAGTCTCTTGCAGAAATGGCATCTTTGGCACCTTGTCGATCGTGTTCTTTGCTACCCTCAGCCCTTAAGCTTCGTCTTTCTTCTCCATTGCTACTCTTTCCATCTGGTCTTTTCCTTTCTTCGCTTTGAGGTGACCTTCTGCGCTCCTTGATCCCTGAGCGTCTACTTTCCGAGCTGCTGATACCCTCTTGCCTCCTCTCCTCTTTTCTGTGATGCTCCCTCGTTCCTCGTTTTTCCGTCTTTCGGTGTGAACTGCCCTTTTCGCTCCGTCTGCCCTCTACGCTTCTGCGAGCCTTTTCGAGCCCTTGCTTATGCCGCGATTCTTCTTTCCTACCTTGCGTGTCCGTGATCGCTCTAGAGGAAGGACTCTTCGACCGCCCAGACATCCGGAGTGTTACCGGATCATCCTGTTGTTGACGCTGACTGCTGCCTGAGCCACAACTGCTTTTTGAAGGCTCTCTCTGCTCTCTTTCTGGTCTGCTTTGATGTTTGTCCAAAACCTCCATCCGTCTTGAGGCACTTTCTTTACCCTGTGCTTCCTTCCTCATATCTGTTTCTTTACAAACATTCTGCCCAGTGCTAGACTCTGAGTTTGTGCTTGGGCTTTCACGGTCTCTGGTGCAACACGTTTGATTACCCGGGGCACGCCGTTGATCTTGTGTGCCGGCGTTGGGGAGCGAATCCGAACTTTGGGAATGATTATTTTGCAAATTTAAAGAATTCTCAACCTGGCACCTTCGAAACACTGAGAACGATGATGGCGTGGCATCTACAGATACCAAACTCCCCTTGGTGAATCCCGGAGACTCCTGAGACTCCCCTCCGGAAGCAGGGGCGCACCTGCTGTAGGCGGCTTGTCCTCGTTCCTTTGCGGACGGATGGAAATTCCCTCGGATTGTTCTGCAGGAACACATCCATTCAAGATTTCAGAGATATGCAAAGATTTTTTCGTAACTTATCATAGATGCGGCAAATTCACCATCATTTACCTTCGGCTTAATTTGCTTATCTCTTCGTCCTTCCTAACGATCTCCATCTTTGCAGTTTTGATAAGGGCGCATATGTTTTTCTTCAGCAGGGTGTTCTCCTGGTGTAAACTCAGGTTCTGTAACCAAAAAACAAGTGCTTCATCATTAGTACTACCCTATTCATTCAACAGTAATCGTTATACTGGATTCTCGAATCAGATTGGTCGGAAGGTCGATACGTTTAGACGATGGCGAGGGGACGTGCTAATGTTTCGTAGCGTAGCTAGAAATGAATATAAATTCAAACGGTGACGAGTACCTTCGTCTGGACCTGCTGCAGCTTCGCGAGCAAATCCTGCACCTGGTTTTGTGCCGCCACGAATTTGCTTTTCATCTGCGATGAAATCGGAGGTGACGTTAAACCAAGCACGGATCAAACGGGTAACGTGAGCATTAAATAATGAATAAACAAGTTTTTACCTCATTATAGGTTGAGTCTTTTTCCTCTTGCTCTTCAGTCAGGAGTTCCTCATACAAATCCAGAGACTCCTTCACTCTGTGCGGTGAAAGAAAGGTGGTGGTGGTGGTGTTGCCTGAAGAGAAGAAAACCCAGATATACAGAGATGTTCCACTCGATGACCAGAGGGTTCATTTGTGAAGGAGTCAAGTTACAATGGGGTCCACGAAATGTGTCTCCATCGTCAAGTTGGGGACTGGTACTTAGGTACTTAGTTACTTCATAATTCGAGAACTAATCATCCTCTTGGCTCATATTTGATATCAATCCACTAATGGTTCAGGTTTTAGCTATTTCTTTGTAACTACACTAATCTTTAAAAACAAATAATAAATAAATAAATCCAGGATTTTACATTGGCGAGACTTTTTAAAAAAATGTTTTAAAAGAAATGTAAGTAAAACCATTGTCTTGTGTCTTTCAAAGTCCATTCATTTATCTATAGGTGTCATGTGTGCTTTATAGGGACCACATGTAAGAAGTTTGTCAGGGTTCGATCAGGTCTGGATTCCAAAGTGACAAATTATTTGTTGCAGCTTGTTATAAAATTTAATATGCCACTTTTTTAAGAAGATTTTACAGCCTGCGAGTGGCATTTTTGTGGAATCCCTTAGCAGCAATGTCTGTTCATCGCAAAATAGTCCCATAATGCTACCACTTTCTGAATGTCCTCTATGTCCATGTCCTCTTTCTGAACCACTTCCATTCTGAGGGTTTCTGCATGTTTCATCAAGTCAAATGTAAGGAGGTTTTAAGAGTAGATTCTTAAATTTTCAAGCCAAGTATCGCTAAAAACATCTTCCTCGTGTAAAATAAAATCCAAAAAAAGGAAGCTGATTGGCTGTTGCATGTTGGTTTCATTTAGTAGTCGTAATTATATTTGGACCAGGAAAAGAAAGACACCACTGAAACTCTGATACTGGCTCCAGGGTAGATTTAGTGTATGTTGGAAATACTGGTAATTATGGGATGTCTGGGTGTTTGGGATTCGAGTGTTTAGAAGTTTTTGCGCCCGTACTGATTGTGTTTTCAAGCTGTAAGTAGTTCTGGTGTCAGAGGGGACAAATCCCAGGAAATCAGGGTTGGATTTCTAATCAGAGTTAAAAAAAAAATGTTAACGCCAAATTAAAAGATTTACTCACCGTGGTTTATATGTCTCTTGGGACTGTCCTCGAGTCCCGAGTAAATATCCACCGAGTCTTCATTATAATCCAGGACAGAATCTGAAACAGACAAGGAATTCCTTTAAAGCGTGGCCGGAATAAAATCTGGGCGTGTATTAAAATGGACACGGTACTGCCAAAAGTATTGGGACACCAGACTTTTCCAGCCAGACGCACGATTCTATAGGACGTCTACTGCATAAAACACCTCCTCAACTCCCCTACATGAGTACCTGTCTTTACTAACACCCTCCAAATGAGCACAAATCTCCACCAAATCTAGTGGAACATCTTTCCAGAGAAGAAGAAGAAGGGCTCATTGGATGTGAAATTGTCTGGTGTCAACCAACTTTTGTTCTTATACGCAGCGTCTGAGACTGTGTGGATGCCCGTATGGGATCAGCTGACAATAATGATCGTCTCCAAAAGTTTAGAGATTAGACAGTGAAAGATCTGAAGGACAGGAACCATCATGATATCGATGGTCTGTGTGTGGTTTTACCATGGACGCCCTGATCCAGATCGCCATACAGCTCATCGATGGCACTCGTCTGCATCTCTGCGAGTCTGTACCCCTTTTACATCACTGGAGAAGTCTGAAAAGGGAACCAAATGTATGAGTGGACTTATTGTCAACAACAATAACAACAACAACAACAAAGAGAAGCCCATTGCTTGCTAGCTTAGACCCCACATATTCATTACAGGAGCACGGATAAAGGCTGGAAGGTGTAGAAAAGTGAGCTGTCAAGGTAAACAGTAATTATTCTGCAAAAAAAAAAAAGAAGAAAAAGTCTACAAGTGTATCCAGATCCTGCATCCGGCTGACAACCTGTTCGCTAACATTCCCTGAGATTAGCATAAAACGGGCCGTATTGCAAAAACAGCGCCGCTTTAAATCATAGTGCACTAGAAAGGACAGATCCGCGGTTTGTTGATACTGTAGAGTAGGGCGCTTGGGTAGGGAGCACAATGTGGATTGGAACACCAGCAGGGACACTAGCTAGGCGGTATAAAGTAAAGCGCGTAAAATAAAATATATATTATTCATATTTGCGTTTCAACTTCGAAAACGCAACCTTTATTACTCCAAAACGAATAAAGCAAAACCGTAAAAACGATTGTTATTTATAACTCGCTGCTTACCATTTCAGAATCGCATCGCTCCGAGGAAAACAATCGCGCCAACCCAAACCGCTTCGCGTAGCCGGAAGTGACGACATTTTCCCGCGGTCTCTAAACTTCCGGGTTTTCATTGAAGCGTGCTGGTGGTGGTGGTGGAGGAGGAGTTTTTGCTAAATGTTGCTTGTTGGTTAAAGACAAAAAAAAAATAAAATTAACAATAATAACAATAATAATAAATAAATAAATAAATAATTTAACCTGCAGCCATCATGATATCATGATTTAATAAAGTGGGCCATAATTATCATATAGTTTATATGGGTTTCTATAAATAATTGTAGATAGATAGATAGATAGATAGATAGATAGATAGATAGATAGATAGATAGATAATGTATATATAAAGTTTTATAAGTTAAATATTTACGATGTTTTCAAGGCACAATATAAAAATAATAATGTTTTAGTCCTTATTTATAATATAATAATAATTTATAATATAATAATATCCTTATTTAAAGTCAATGTTTAAAAAATAAAAATAAATAAACTAAATAAATAAAAGCGATTTTATTTTCTTTTTTTGTGACCCGTGACCCGGAAGTGCTCCCTCCTCCGCTCACATGTGGACGGGCACTTTAACATTGACGGGGGAAACGTGCTCGTTTATGTTGTTGTCATCCATCATCCCTCCATCCATCTATCCCTCTTTCCATCCCGGACTGAACGATCCGCTCCTGCGACGAGTTTCCAGTAATAATAATAATAATAATCCGAACATTAATAAATAATAATTAAAGCTAAACAGAAGGAAAGCACGTGTTTCCCCCCGAGAACGTCCTCGGGGCTGCTCCGGTTTTTCAGGCGTTTCAGATGAAGGCGGAATGGAGAACGTGGAGCTGAGCGTCGCGTCCCTCACCGCGGTGTCCAGACACGTCGAGAAAAGTCACGGCGAGCTCGCTAAGCACCTGGCCAAGCAGGTAAGAGCTTCTGAAGGAACCTCACACATGGCCGTGAACGCTACGTGCTACCAGCTCTCTCTCTCTCTCTCTCTCTCTCTCTCTCTCTACTCCATGAACAATTTATTATTATTATTATTATTATTATTATTATTGTTGTTATTACTTTGGACCGAAATCCATACGCGGTGGTATGAATAAAGTGTAATTTTGTAACACTCCAGGAGATGGCAGCACAACGCCGCTCGCACAGTCAAAGGCAGCACCCATTTTCGTATTTCAATGCGCCAAAAGATGTCTGGTGCTGGTGCTGCTTTGTGCACGTGCGAACCAAATCTGCGAAAATGATGTGACCCACCCAATCCATCGTTTTTGAAACTTCTTGATGCCACCTTGTAGGTCCTGTTGTACATGTTGTGACTTCTTTCCCACCTCGTTCGTTCAGACATGGAGCCAGCAAGACCGTCACGCCGTGCTGTCCTGTTTGGCGCAGCTCCTCCTCGAGAAGGATTACACACTCCTGGTCGCTCGCTACCTTCGTCCCCTGGTGCTCGACCTGCTGGAGAGGAACGCCGAACGAATCAAGAAGGATGTCAGGCTGAACCACGACCTCCACGAGAGGCTGTGCGTTGCGCTCAGCAAGCTGCTCAGCGTCAGCCCCGATGCACAGGCGTAAGCAGATCTGCACCGGTCAGTCTTTCTTCCTTTACTCAATCGCAAGTCTTCCTCGTTCACACCGTCGCTCTCGTCCCACAGGTTCGCGGCCAGGTACTTCACTAGCGCGCCGCCTGTCTTCCAGAGGCTCTTCTTCACGAGCGAAGAGGCCTCCTCGATCCAGTACGGCCCCAGACGCATGAAGCTGCGCGACCTCATGGCGGCCACGTTGCGCTTCCTTCAGAGCGACTGCGAGAAGTTCCGCGTGCTGTGGGACTGGAGCGTGTGCGTCTCGCAACTGCTCACCAGCGACGTCATGGTCCGAGGGTGGGTCCTTTAGTGCTTGCGGTGTAACAAAATTACAAGCCGGGGGAAGGAAAAAAAGAAATGGACATAAAATTCATATTTTGTAAAAAAAAAATACATACAATAAAATGCTGTGTGTGTGTTTTACCGTCATTCGCTCCACCCTCCAGATACACAGCGCAGTGCCTCGCCCTGGTGTCCCACATGACTGACAACCAGAAAACCATCTTCCTGAGGAAGGTTCTGTCCAGCGACGAAATCCTGCATCTCAAAATGAAGTAGGTCGCGTTTCATTTCCAGGGTGCGGACCCTTAAAGCACGTTCATGCAGTGTTTTTTATTTATATTTTGCCATCATCAGGTCACTGGAGGAGTCCCAGCAGCTGGAGGTGGAGAAAGCGCTGGTGTTGGCCAATCAGGGCTCAGCGATGTGGCAGCTGGAAAAAGGAAACAGAAAGGGTCAAATGGGCTCTGAAGACCTCTCGAAAAGCATCACGGCGGTGTGCGGCGTGATCCTGCCCAGACTCGCGCCCAGACAGGAAGAGCAGGTAAGGATAAAAAAAAAAAGTTATCATTGTCAAATGATTTGGTACAGCTGTCGTTACGGCGTTGGAATTTGGACCCAAGGTCGTGGGTTGAAATTCCAGGCCATGTCAAGCTGCCACTCTTGGGCCTCTAAACAAGGCCCTTAGCTACCCGCTTGTATCAATGAGAAAAATGTAAAGAGGCGTCTGCCAAAAATGTAAATGTAGCCCTTGTTTACCTGGTGCTCTTTTTTTATTTACTTTTTTGTAGACGTCTTTGTACACCCTGGTGCTGGTGGACTCGACGTGTCGCAGCCTAAGGAGGCTCGCCATGGCCGTAGCGTCCCAGAAGCCCATCCTCTTGGAAGGGCCGATCGGATGTGGCAAAACGGCACTTGTTGAATACCTGGCCGCTGCCACGGGTCATGTGAAATCCCCCGACATCCTCAAGGTGCAGCTGGGAGACCAGACGGACAGCAAGGTGAGATCCTGCTTCATCCGTAATGCACAAAAACAATCACGTTCTTGGAGGACGGGGGTGAAACAGCACATAAAAAATCACGTCTCCTCGCTTTTTAAGTCAAATTTTAGTAACTCCTTATTTTTATTTTTAACTATAATAACTATTGCTTGGTTATTGTAGATGTTGCTCGGAATGTACCGGTGCACAGACGTCCCCGGGAAGTTCGTCTGGCAGCCGGGGTCCCTCACTCAAGCCGTCTCCAAGGGTTACTGGATCCTCCTGGAGGACATCGATCATGCGCCGTTAGATGTGGTGAGCTTCTTGAAGTGTCAAATGCATATCTGTCAGCACTCTGAAACGTTCTTGACCGGTTCTCCATCGTCTCCAGATATCTGTGCTGCTGCCGCTGATGGAGAACAAGAAGCTGACCATTCCGGGTCGTGAAGACTGCATTCAGGTCGCTCCTGGTTTCCAGTTCTTTGCTACAAGACGGTAAGGAACGGTAGCGACTAGGAGGTGATTTCTGAGCCGCTTTCATGTGCAGTGGCTGAGCTGCATTATTGGGCCGGATTTTGAGTTTATCGAGTACAAAACGCAATTTTCTTGGTTACTTTCGGCAGTAGGGGTGTTTATTAATGCACCAAAAAAGCATTGTGGGAATTCCTTGTTTGAATCACCTGACTCCTCATATTTGCTGTTTGATTTATTTTGGGGGGTTTTCCTAGATAAGATTTTTAAATACAAAAATTTTGCATAGCGGGAATCCTTTTTACGAATAATTCACTCGACAGGTTTTGGTCGCTTTGTTAGAAAGTTGTTTCTGTGTGCTGTGCGTTAAAAGGAAAAATAAAAAAAAAAACACCCCCTGAGTAATTCTTGTTCCGTTCCTGTCGTTGTTCAGAATGTTCTACAGCGGCGGAGCGTGGCATCGTCCTCAGAGCACTCACGCTGCTCTACTAGACAAGTACTGGAACAAGCTCCAGATTGGGAATATGACCAGAGAGCAGCTCAAAGAGGCAAATAACTTGTGTATTTGATATGTACATGTGTGTGTGTGTGAGTATGCACTATATTTCCAAAAGTATTGGGTCTCCTCACCCTCACCTACATCAGTACCTGCTTTAACACCCAATATCTAGTGGATCATATTCCCAGAAGAGTGTAGGGAAATATATAAGTAAATTGGGAATAAATGTGGAATGCGATGCGCAAAAATCAAACTTATGACCAGGTGACCCAATACTTTTGGCAGTATAGTGTGTGTGTGTGTGTATATTTATACACACACGATGTATATGATCTACGTATTTTCATACTCAAGTGAGTTTTTCTTTCCCCCCCGTAGGTGGTTGTGAAGAAGTACCCGAACTTGACCGTAGTGGTGGATCGTTTACTGGACATTTATTGTCAGTTGACCGGAGACAAACACCAGGACGCGGTCGGTCTCTCAGGTCTTCAGAGCGCAACAGAGGACCGGAGCTCGCTCCTGGACGGCCGAGGACTCTCTCTGAGGTAGTGTTGAGTTTTGCCAGTTTCCTCACTCGTTATCTACCTGACATTTCTAACACACTTGTAGCTGAATGAAATCTCAAATCTTCACAAAATCTAGTGGAACATCTCCCCAGAAGAGTGGAGCTCATTATAACAGCTTATTATACGATTATTATAACAATCTCATAGGTCAGGTGTCCACAAAACATTTGTGTATCGAGGGGAATGAATATAAAATACTGTTTGTGTGTGTGTGTGTGTGTGTGTGTGTGTGTGTGTGTAGGGATCTGCTAAAATGGTGCGAGAGGATCTCTGTGAATTTCGACAGCTCCTCCTCTAACACGGCCCAGAACGTCTTCCTGGAGGTGAGGGACTTTTACTTCGTTTTATTCGCTCGCGTGTTCTGGATTTGATCCATGAAGATCTTTTCTAGATCGGATCCTGAGACAAAAAAACAACAAAAAAACATTTAATGAAAATGAAAAAACACGGTCAAAACCATGCGCAGAACTTCACATCAGATCAGACGTTTTGAGATGATGATAAATTTTCTTATTATTAATATTATCATTATTATTATAATGAAACCTTGAGATATTAATTTTATTTAATTTAATTTTTTATTGATTTATTTATTATATATATATTTATATAAGTTTTTTCATTTTCTTGAGGTTACTTTAAAGAAGTAAATGATGTGTGGCACATAAAAAGTAGATTGATGTGTGTGTGTGTGCGCTGTAGGCCCTGGACTGCTTCACTGCCATGCTGTCCAAAGCAGACAGCCGCCTAAAGCTGGCCGAGATCATTGGCTCCAGGCTCAACATCTCTAAAGAGAAGGTAAGAAAGTGAAAAAAGAAAAAATTTTAATGTTGTAAAAATGTGAAGATTTTAATTATGGATTTATAGAATTTGACAGTTATATATAGTGTAATAGAATATTGATGTGTATCATTTATAACCCAAACGTCTGGACTCAAGTTGAGTAGAAGGAACATTAGACTACAGTTGTGACCGAAACTTGGTCCAGATGCAGTGTGAGATCAGACTGGGAGTGTGTGTGTGTGTGTGTGTGTGTGTGTGTGTGTGTGTGTGTGTGTGTGTGTGTGTGTGTGTGTGTGTGTGTGTGAGAGACAAGCTGTGTATATTACCAGCCTTAGAGTGGAAGAAGCTCTGCCCATTTACAGATGCTTTTTGATGCCGTCTGCAGAGTACAGAATCAATTTTACTCGTTCATTAATTTTCTCTGTTTATTTATTTTTATTAGTAGAGACTTAAACTTTTTAGTGGCATTAGTAATCAATCCGTCTATTAATACCGTTATGATGTCACCACGTCTAAAGAAACCATCAGTATTATTGACACAGGAATCTCATACAGTGTAAATGAATGTCATCACTAAAGCAAGAAACCCGACAAACAATTCAATGTGACTCAAACGTGACTTTTTTTCTCCAGATTTATTTCAGAGGTTGAATCTGGTCTTTAAAAATATAAATCTTTAGGGACGTCTGCTTATATAAAAAAAACTTATTTTTATTAAAAAAAATTCTTAACAGAGCATTTTGATGAATAAAAATAATGTAAATATCTTATTTGCATAATTAATGATTTACAAATGCACTTTTCATTTATATATTTCATAATTAAAAAATAACCACAGTTTATAAACAAATTTTTTTTCATGAAATAAAATTATGAAAGTATGGTTGACCAATAAAAATAATTAATTAAAACAAATAATAATAATTATATAATCATTCAAACTTAATTTTTAATGATTCATCATATAAAACAATTATTGATATAATTCATTAAAATAAAAAAAATGTATATAGTTATAATTAAACAAAAAAAAAAAGTCCTCTTTTATTAGATTGCTGGATCGTGGGTTTGTTTTGTGAATATTGTGTCACGGATAAAACCGTCTTCCCGTGTGCCGTTTCAGGCTCAGCACTTCTGTCAGATGTACCAGCCGGGAATCAGCATCACGGAGCTGGAGGTGACCGTCGGACGCGCCATGCTGCTGCGGAAACAGAGTGCCGCCGTGCGCCTCAACGTGTAAGAGACTCCACGAGTCGCTCGCCTCAAATGACCCGCACTCGTTATCTCGCTTTCTATGTCCTGTCTCTCTGTTACACTCTGTCCGTCTCTGGGGCTTGATAGGCGCTTTTGGTCCATGCCCGCTTTTGCCCTGAAAGCATTGCCCTCCTGCTGGTAAATTGAATAAACATTGAATTGATTTGTCCGGCCACATTGGCACAGCCTTAAGCACATTAGACGAAGAACGCAGGGCCATGCGAGCAAACTGAAAACAGCGCAGCAAGAAATTGTGTATTTAAGGTTGTACGCCGGATGTAAACCAGGTTTTACAGTAGATTGCCATTATTTGGCAAAAGTATCGGGACACCCGACTTTACTTTTCCAGCTATTCGAGGTGGTATCATGAACATACGAGACTAATGGTGTAAACAGGTGCTATTTTGGCCTTTTATACTATGAGATCATTTATAAGGCCAAAAGTATCAGGACACCTGATTGATTTGTTTAATTTTGTATCCATTGGTGCTGTGTAGGACGGCAGCTGGAAACTTTTCTTTAAAAGCATCATAATGATGAATTGGAAAGGCACCCCAGGCCTCTCCACACATACATGGTCCTTGAAATCTAGTCCTCTTCCCTGAAGAGTGGAGCTTATTATTATTTATTAACCAGACATGGAATAAGTTGTTAAAAAAAAGCGCAATCCGGGCGCAGGGGCTCGGGCGTCCGCAAACTTTTGGGGGTATCATGCGGTTACTTCAAACTGCATTTTTTAAATTGACATTAACAAAGTTTTGAAGCGTATTCAAACTGTAGCGTCATTTACAGAGAGAAGCAAACGTTCGCTGCCACCCGGCCGTCCGCTGTGCTTCTGGAGCAGCTGGCGGTGTGCGTTACGAAGGGAGAGCCCGTGTTGCTGGTCGGAGAGACGGGCACAGGGAAGACCTCCACCGTGCAATACCTAGCCGGATTAACAGGTGAGCCGAATGACCTTCCTGTCTAGACTACTGACCTTTTTGTACAGACTCTTAGAAAAAGCAGAATCCTCAGAATTTATAGTAAATATGTGCTTTTTTTTTTTTATTTTTTTTGATTTCAGGACACAAGTTGCGTGTGATCAACATGAACCAGCAGAGCGACACGGCTGATCTCCTGGGAGGGTGAGTATCGGAGGTTTTTTTAAAAAGTAAAACCATCAGTCAGCACAACTGAAAGTAGAGTAATTCAGGAATGTCAGTTATGGAGCAGAAGTTCCCATCCAAAGGTTCAATATTTGTCTATAACAGCATGTTCGTGTAGGTTTCTTTATTATTTATTATTTATTATTTAAGTAATTTAGTAAATTATTTTTTTTGTAATGTCTTTTTTTTTTATCTGGATACTATTTTGTTTTATGTATTTTTGTGAATTATTTTGCTTTATTTGTAATTACTTTTGGGAATTATTTAGCATATGTTTGTGATTTTATTAAATATTTTAAATATTTTTTTTATTTATATGATGTATTTTTAAATATAAAAATGGGAATGTAATTTTTTTTATTATAAAGATCTATTTATGTGCATTTGTTTACTTTTTTATTTATCCTAATTGTTCATGATTATGATGATTTTTATTCAGATTTTTGTGTTTTAAACTAAATTGTTTTTAATTGCGTTTTTTTAATATATATTTTAGAAAATATTGTTTTTAGTTGTGTTTAAGAATAATTATGTATATTATGATGAGATTTAAATGTTTTAATTATAAATTAGTTTTTTTAGAAATAAATAATAAAAAAAAGTAAAATAGTGATGATAATAATGTTAAACTGATTGTGTGTGTGGTGTTGGTGGGCAGGTACAAGCCAGTGGACCACAAGCTCATCCTGTTGCCCCTCCGTGAGGCATTTGAGGACCTTTTTTCTCAGACATACTCGCGCAAGCAGAACATCACCTTCCTGGGTCACGTGCAGACGTGTTTCCGGGGCAAACGCTGGCAGGACCTGCTCAAGCTCATGGACCACGTGTGCAAGTCGGCTCTCACCAAGGAGCTGCAGGACAAGCCGAATGGTACTGTAGTCATTCACTTTGTGTGTTTGTGTGTATACGGTATGTGAATGGAAAGGAAGTTACAAATGTGTGTTGTGTTTATCAGCCGCGATGCTGCAGCAGCAGTGGGAGGCCCTCGCTCTGAGGCTCAGTCAGACCCAGGAGCAGATCCGAGCTCGGGAATCGATGCTCGTCTTTGCCTTTGTCGAGGTAAAAGCACACTCGAGGCGCATCGGTCCTGTAGAATCACTCTCCAAGCAGAACAGCATTAACACTGTGTGTGTGTGTGTTTAGGGTACCCTGGCGCAAGCAGTCAAAAAGGGAGAGTGGATCCTGCTCGATGAGATCAACCTGGCGGCTGCAGAGACCCTGGAGTGTCTCAGCGGGCTTCTGGAAGGCAGCGCAGGGTCTCTGGTGCTGCTGGATCGGGGCGATACGGGTGAGCCGAAGAACAAACAGCACGTGGTGTCAGTGTTTCGCCTCTAGAGGCCACTCTATGTTAGTATAATGGCAGACGCAACCCCGAAAAACTATGGTTAAGGATTTTTGCAGATAGTTCCAGCAATCAGCTATCAGTGCCGATGAATGGCGATGCAAAACCTCTAGTCCTGATGTGGATTTCCTATAGAGGTCAACAAAAAAACTTTTTTTTCTTGCATGCAGAACCCCTGGTTCGCCATTCAGACTTCCGCCTGTTCGCCTGCATGAACCCGGCCACCGACGTGGGCAAGAGGAACCTCCCCCTGGGAATCCGCAACCGGTTTACAGAGCTCTACGTGGAAGAGCTGGAGAGCGAGAGCGACTTGCGCATCCTGGTCTCGGATTACCTCCGAGGCCTAAACCTGAACCGGAGTACCATCCACGGAATCATCAGGTTTGCTGAAATGAAAGCGCACCGAATTTCGCTCGCTAACTCCTGTACGTCGTTATCTGTCTGAATAAACCTCTCTTGTGCGGTGTAGCTTCTATTTAGCTGTTCGCAAGGAGGCCAACTCGCGTTTGGTGGACGGCACCGGCCACAAACCTCACTACAGCTTGCGGACGCTGTGCCGTGCGCTCAAGTACGTCGCCACGAACCCCTGCTACAATATCCAGCGCTCACTCTACGAGGTAAGGCGTCCGAAGAAGACATCCGAATGCTTAGTCGCTAGAAACGTCGCTAAATGTGTGTGGGTGTGTGTGTGTGCGCGTACAGGGTTTTTGCTTGAGTTTTCTAACACAACTGGACCGCATTTCCCATCCTGTCGTGGAGAAACTGGTGCAGCAGTACATTTTGGGAGGAAACATCAAGTGTCTCAAACAGGTATCTGCACACACAGATAATGCCACAATCTGTTGTTTTCTGTACTTTCCAGTCCTTGTAATTCCCGTTATATGAGGTGGTATAAAAGGATTTTGAGACTAGTTTTGTATCACGCCAACAGATGGCAGCACAAGACAGCACACACAGTCACAGGGAGCACTGACTTTCATAAGTCAGTGTGTCTGGCGACAATAAAAACTAGCCTGCGAAAACTTTAGGATGATTTGTGGTTACGACCTACGTAAAAAAAAAAAGACCATTTTAACAATAGACATCGTCTCTTTAAAGCAACTTTAAAGTTTGATCCTTTAAAATTGTACGTTTACCCATAACGAGTGATCCAGCGGCCTCTGTGCCCAACAACAATCGGGAAAAACTCCCCGAGACGACACGAAGAAGAAACTTCGAAAGAAACCAGACTCAAAAAGGGAACCCATCTTCATCACTGTTATAGTAAACTGTAGCTATTAATTAACTCCATATCAATCTTCAAAGTTCTTGAGGTGCTCAGTAACTTCAAAGATCTTCAGGCTGTTGGGGTGAAACCACCATCAGCTGCACAAAATGTCTCCAACTGAAGAGAATTGTAAAAGTTCTATAACAATAAGACTTTACCCTCGTAGTCTCCTCCTCCTCCTTCTCATCATCACAGGTCTCATAGGTCACATCCTCAAGCCGTCTACATCCAACCAGCCCCCAACAGTCTTTCTTCTTTTTCTTGCCCTTTGGTGTTGTGTTTTTATTCATTCTCTATCCTCTTGTACAGCCGATCCCAGAACCCCGGTCCCGTGGCTGCATCCAGATAGAGGGCTACTGGTTGAGTCAAGGCGATATGGACCCAGCACGAGACCCCAGCTACATCCTCACTCCATCTGTCCGACTCAACCTCCGAGATCTGGCCCGCGTGGTGGCTGCTGGGTAATCATACACATTCATTCCACATTCCACATGTAGTCTCCATCTGCTTTTATGATGAGCTCCGTCTTCCAGATTTTGTGGAGATTCAGCCATGAGGGTCACTGATGTGTGTGAGGGTGAGGAGGCCTGGGGTTGGTGTTCCAATCCATCCCAAAGGGATGTTGGTCATATACTGTACCAGTGTGCACGATGGAGAGAGATCTCATCTACAGGAGCATGTTTGAGCGAATCAGTCTAAATATATTTCTTTGTTCGTGTTCTGGTCTTCAGCATCCACCCGGTGTTGCTCCAGGGTGAGACGTCGGTAGGGAAGACCAGCCTGGTGCGGTGGCTCGCGGCCGCCACAGGAAACCAGTGCGTACGGATCAACAACCACGAGCACACCGACATCCAGGAGTACATCGGCTGCTACTCGTCCGACGAACATGGGAAGCTCGTCTTCAAAGAAGGTGTTCGGGTGTCGTCTTTTTTTTTTATTTTTTATTTTTTTGCTGCAAAGATTTTCTCCTCCAACGTACAGTCTGAGTAAATCTAAATTTAGATACCTGGGATAAGATACCTAGTGTCCTCACGATAGCAAAATTTGGACTTCGAAATCTATACTAATACATTTGAGTTATTCATTATTAAAAAAGTTTTAAGCCTCAAAATGTATCACCATGAAATTCATAGTGCATCTAAGAGGAGAAAAAATAAACGCACTCAGACAAAGAAGCAGTGCGCTGCACATGTGATTGCTGCCCCCTGTTGCCGAACACTCAGAACTACAGTTGTCACTATAAAAGTACCGGTACTAATAAAATTAGATATCGTAATGCCTTTCTAGTACTGTTATATCGTGCAAAACAAGTCCACCCCATATTCTACCTGTTTAAACCGAATGACTTTTTATTTTCAACGACTGTCAAACCTGCACCCATACCGGTCCTTCGTGAAAAAGATAGGATACCCATGGTCTAGACTTTAAGAGCTGAAGAGTTTGTGTGTTTGTTCAAGGTGTCTTGATTGACGCCATGCGCAAAGGCTACTGGATCATCCTGGACGAGCTGAACCTCGCCCCCACCGACGTCCTCGAAGCCCTAAACCGGCTGCTAGACGACAACCGGGAACTCTTCATCGCCGAGACCCAGGAAGTGGTGAAAGCCCATCCCAGGTTCATGCTCTTCGCTACCCAGAACCCACCAGGTCTCTACGGTGGCAGAAAGGTACCATTAAATGATAAAAAATAAAAACACTTTTTAAATGAATCGCAATAGTCTTGCGGTATATTTCAATATCGCATTTATAACCCCTCCATAGGTCCTGTCGAGGGCGTTCAGGAATCGCTTTGTGGAGCTGCACTTTGACGAGTTGCCCAGCGAGGAGCTGGAGACCATCCTGCACCAGCGCTGCAGCCTTCCTCCATCGTATTGCACTAAACTGGTCAAAGTCATGCAGAACCTTCAGGTGAGGGCACGCAATTGCAATAGAGTGTGAAACCTGTTCCAGCATTACAATGCACCTGTGCACAAAGCCAGCTCCATAAAGAAACGCTTTTTATGGGTTGGAGTGGGAAGATCTCCTTCTATAGCACTCTAACCCTATTGAACCCCTTCGGGATGAATTGGAACATCATCTCAAGGCCTCCTCACTTTCATCACTTACCTGACTTTACTAACGTAATTGTAGCCGGATAAGTCCACAAAATCTAGGGTGGAACATCTTCCCAGAAGCGTGGAGGCGATTATAATAAAGGAAGTTCAGAAAGCACATTCAAGATGTCTACAAACATTCGTCCCTAACGTAGGCCTGCATTTAGTTTCGTTTGTCTAGATTATCCATATCCACGTTCCTTTTTTTTTCTTTTTCAGTCGTTGCGGCGGGGCTCCAGTGTGTTCGCCGGGAAGCACGGCTACATCACGCTCAGAGATCTCTTCCGATGGGCAGAGCGCTACAGACTTGAAGAACAGACCGACTCGTCACGTGACTGGCTCCAACATCTCGCCGACGACGGTAACCTTGCACTTCTTGCTTCGGGTGTAAAATTTGCGTTACGTGGATTTGACCTTAATCGTTTTTATGCCGATTTAGGGTACATGCTCTTGGCGGGCCGTGTTCGTAAGCCAGAGGAGGCTTCGACCATCCAGAACATTTTGGAGAAGCACTTTAAGAGGACGATAAGACCGGACGCACTGTTTTCCGAGGCCCAGGTTACCACTCAGTTCAGTAAGTTCACCCCAGTATTCACCCCTCAGTGGGGGATGGCGGTTATGGAGGAAAGCCTCTTAAACCTCTCTTTTTACTTATTGTACTGATATCATCATCATCATCATCTTTGGAATGATTGGAAAGATTTTTCATTTTAGCAATTGCTGGGATTTTATTTACACTTGATGTCTGATAGGACACTTAAAACTATAAAAATCAGAAGAAAATTCCCCAAAATGCCCATTTTATCAGAATCCAATGTCCCTTAAAGATATTTTGCTGGACTGTAAAACTTCTACCCCCTTTAAGGAAACGTTTTATTCCGTTGATACTTTTGGAAAGGTTATTAATCCAGTTTATCCAGGTCTTTGAAGAAAAAAAAAAATCTTAAACATAAAAAAGTTTTATATTTGTATTACTAATAGAATCTGGAATGGTGCAAAAAAAACAAAAAAAGTATTGATATCAAGCTTGAGTGCCCTGAACAAAATGGGTGGTACCGTGGGTGATGCTTTGGATGGTAGAAATCAAGGTTTCCTGGGTTGATGATGTATTAGTGAGGAATATAAATCAAGATTTGTGTGTTTGTTTGGCAGATCCTTTTGTGGCCAGCATTGCAGGAATGCCTGAGGAGTTCGGTCACGTGGTTTGGACCGCAAGCATGAGGAGGCTTGGTGTTCTGGTGGGCCGTGCCCTCCGTTTCGGAGAGTCAGTCCTCCTGATTGGTGATACTGGGTAAAAAAACATAATTAAAGTTCGTCTTGACTCAAATATATCTCGAGAACTAATAGAAGTTGAGCGGTTATGTTAAACAATGCCTGTTTAGGTGTGGAAAGACCACAATTTGCCAGCTCTTTGCCGCTCTGACTGGACAGAAGTTTTTCGCGGTGAATTGCCACTTGCACATGGAGACATCGGATTTCTTGGGCGGCTTGCGGCCGGTCCGACACGCCGGAACAGGACGGGTACGATATAAACCTTCTGGAGCAGAAACATATATAGTGTATACTTTGCTTGAACACACAGGAACCAGGGCAGTCGTATTTTGCCGTTTATTATCAAGTTGTTTCTTTTCCCTCAGTCGGAAGACGGGCGCTTGTTCGAATGGCGCGATGGACCCCTGGTGCTCGCGATGAAGCAAGAAGGCATGTTTTTGATGGACGAGATCTCGCTGGCTGATGACTCCGTGTTGGAAAGACTCAACAGGTGGAAAAAACATGCATGCAAGCGCGTACATAATTCACACATACCATTTCCGACTTTTCAACCATTTCCCTTTTGCACCCCTTGGCTTCCTGCAGCGTCCTGGAGACTGAGAAATCTCTAGTCCTGGCGGAGAAAGGCAGTGGCGACGATGATGACGTCGAGCTCATCATCGGTGGGAAGAAATTCCGACTGGCTGCCACTATGAACCCTGGTGGAGATTTTGGCAAGAAAGAGGTTTGTATCTAAGGGGAAAAAGGACTCTATGCATTCTTAGTTAATCTAAGGCTTAAATTTAAACATTTTTTTGTATGTCCAGCTTTCCCCGGCATTAAGGAACCGGTTCACAGAGATCTGGTGTCCTCAGTCGAACAGCCGTGAAGACCTGATGAAGATCATCCAGCACAACTTGCGAGCAGGGCTTTCTTTAGACCAGCACGACCACCAAGGTACATGTTCGACTACTCGAAGTTTGATCGATGCTGTATTTGTTTCTAAGTATGCCTTCATCCACTTGTCTCCAGGCAAGGACATCGCCGAGCTCATGTTGGACTTTATCGACTGGCTGACCAATCAGGAGTTTGGGAGGCGCTGCATCCTAAGTGTAAGGGACATCCTGTCTTGGGTGGACTTCCTGAACTCCGTGTGCGAGAAGGATGAGGAGAGGCATGATAGCAGCTTCATGGGTCTGGAGGAGATTGAGGAGCCGGAGTGGGACCAGAGGCTCGATACGGTCACTGCCCTCATCCACGCCGCCTGCCTTGTTTACATCGACGGCATCGGATCAGGTGAGTCAATTTTGGGTTGATGGCCACTGCAAGGTTTAAAGTGCAGAAATCGTTTAAAAAAACAATTGCTTTAATGGTTGCTTGGTGCTTTTTTCTCCTCAGGGACAACCGTCTCCGCAGCCGAGAATGTGGCGTTGGCAAGAAAGGCCTGTCTTGCTTTTCTGGAGGCAAGGCTACGCCGGATCACCAAGCTTGATGAGAAGATGCAGGAGGCCCTGAGGGTTTATGACAACACTCTGAACCGGGAGCCACGCTGGGGGGACGACTTCTTTGGCATAGAGCCATTCTACATTATGGCCGGTGAGCGAGGCTCTTACTGGTCTTGTACATCAAATAAGTTGCGTTAAGATGATGAGTGATGCACGGTTGCTTAATTTTGCTCCCCAGATCATGAGAGCGAAACCCGCAGTCTGTTGGACTACGCCCTGGGGGCCGGCACGACGGCGGTGAATACCATGCGCATCCTACGGGCTCTAAAGCTCCAGAGACCTATCCTGCTGGAGGGTTCCCCCGGAGTGGGCAAGACTAGTCTGGTGGCTGCACTTGCCAAGGCCTCTGGCAACCAACTCGTCAGAATCAACCTCTCAGAGCAGACAGTATGCAACTCATGTTTTTGGGAGCATTACAGAGGCTTGCGTAAAATGTAAAAAAAATTAAGCGGGAGAAGATTATATGACACAACCCCGACCAGAAGAAATGGGTAACGGAATTAACCAAAGGGTTACTATTACTAGCATGCTTGTATAACTGGTTAGGAGGTTGGGGTCAGGACACAGGGTCAACTGTTAAAGGGTTTACGGCTTTGCTCAAGAGGACAACAGTGGCCCTGGGGTTTAAAGCCTTTGGGGTGGGCCTGAGGGTTGAACCCCTGGGGGTTGGACCTCTGGGATTTCCCTGAGGGTTGAACCCCTGGGGTGGCCTGGGTGGTTGAACCCTCACTGTGGCCCTGGGGGTTGAAGCTTGTTTGGGTGGCGCTGGAGGTGGAACCCTTGTGGTGGCCCTGTAGCTTGAAACTCTCGGAATGACCCTGGGAATGTTGAACCCCTGAGAAAGCCGAGGTTCAAAAGTACCAACATGTAAAGTGTCTGCTCACATAGTAAACTAATGACTTTTTATATTTCTAATGACGATTTCATATGTTTCTGTAAATATATTTTTCTGTTCTTTTTCAGGATGTTACCGACCTGTTTGGAACTGACCTTCCAGTTGAGGGCGGTAAAGGGGGAGAGTTTGCTTGGCGTGATGGTCCTCTCCTGGCTGCTCTGAAGGCTGGACATTGGATTGTCCTAGATGAGGTAACCTTCATGATGTAGCAACTTATGTTCATGCTATCAAGCTGAGAAAGTGGCACAGAGCATATACTGATCCTGAAAGAGAAACCAAACAGATTTGTTGTTTCTTTGCTGCACAGCTGAACTTGGCCTCCCAGTCAGTGTTGGAGGGTCTGAACGCCTGCTTTGACCACCGAGCAGAAATCTACATCCCGGAACTGTGCATGCGTTTCCAGGTCCAGCATGAGAAAACCAAGATCTTCGGCTGCCAGAACCCTTTCACGCAGGGAGGAGGTCGCAAAGGTTTACCCAGGTCCTTCCTCAACAGGTTTACTCAGGTACGGATCCCTCTCAGATATGCAGAACCCCCACTCTTTGACCACTTTACTTTTTCTTCTTATTTGGTCTGATGTTTACTTCTCGTGTTTGCAGGTGTACGTGGACCAGCTCACCAGTGAAGATATGCAGTTCATTGGCAACTCTATCTTTCCGAACATCAATGAGCAGATCATCTCTAAAATGGTTCGGTTCAGCAACAAGGTGTGGTTACGAGCATAAAAAATTTTAATAAATGTTAATTAAATAACTGTTCATACACACATTTTAGGACACCTGACCATCAGATTGGTATGTATCCCATTCCACATTTAGTCTCCTACACTATGATGATGACCTCCACTCTTCTGGGAAGATGTTCCACTAGATTTTGTGGAGATTTTTGAGATTTCATGTAGCCACAAGAGTGTTAAAGTCAGCTACTGATGTAGAGGAGGCCTGGGGGAATCATTAGGGTTTGAGCTCTAAAGCAGCCACTCAAGATGTTCTACCATATCCAAACCATAGAAAGCATACCACAAAGCTGGCTTTGTACACAAGGTTATTGTGGTGCTGGTGCAGGTTTGGGTGCAAGTACAATGAAGGGAATAATTGAGGTATTACTTGTGACTAAGTTACTAAGTTCTGCACATCAGGTTCTGCTCAGTCACATAGTTCTTGTCTGCTTCTGCTTGTTCTCCTCGTCTTAGCTTGTGACCGAGGTTATATTGGAGAGGAAATGGGGTCAGAAAGGAGGGCCGTGGGAGTTCAACCTGCGAGACCTCTTCCGCTGGTGTCAGCTGATGCAAGCCGACCAATCCACAGCATTCTATAACCCGGGTCAGCACGTCGGCCTGGTTTATGCCGACCGCATGAGAACCGAAGCGGATAAAGCTCAGGTGCTGTCTGCATTCAGGAAGGTGTTCGCTGAAGATTTCGAGCCTCACGTGGGCTCCAGGCAGTTTCACATTACGCCACTGAATCTGCAGGTTAGTCAGTGCGCATTGTTTGAAACGCGATGTCACGATAATTCGTTTGGAATGTGTCCCATTTTCTCCTCTGCACTCCATCAAGGTCGGCTCGTCGGTTCTCCAGCGCAGCGGGGGAGCGCCGGTCGTCTTGGATCCTCCTCTTTCGATCACTCATCAAGCCCTGCGGCCACTGGAGTCCTTGATGAAATGCGTAAAAATGGGATGGATGGCCATACTGGTGGGCCCCAGCGTCAGCGGGAAGAGCAGTCTGGTACACCTGCTAGCCTTGCTGACCGGACACAGGCTGAGGGTGATGGCCATGAACAGTGCCATGGACACTACCGAACTGCTGGGTGGATTCGAGCAGGTAAGAAGAGGAAATACTCATCTGTATTGGGAATAAGTACATGTGTTTTGGTATATATTTGTATATATTTTTTCTTCTTTTTCCTCAGGTGGACATCATCAGGCCCTGGCAGCAGGTCTTGGAGAGTATGGACTACGTGGTGGCTATGGTCACACGACGAGGGTTGATGTCTCTGGACGGGGCGGTTCAGGACACTGAGTTCCTACTGAGCACCTGGAGCACGTTCCGTCGCTGGCTGAGAGAAGAGGGGCTTGACACGGCCGATGGCACTTTGACGTTCGAGGCCTTGAACAAGCTGGAGGTCATCATTGTGCTGCTCCACAAGCTCAACACCAAGCTGAAGGTCTTCACAGGTACAGCAGGAAATGTTTGTTTACGGTGCTACCGTAAACGAGGCTTAGTACGAAGCTTAGCAAACTTCACTTCATACAACCCCAATTCCAAAAAAGTTAAAACGCTGTGTAAAATTATTTATAAAAAAAATTAAACATAGTAGTAGTTTAAACTGAGGAAATGTATTATTTGGGGTCTGGTGTACCAGTTGGGACAGGGCCATGTTTACCCCTGTGTAGCATCACATCTTCTGAACAGTTGGGTACTGTATCCCATATGTGTCTGATACAGGATTCTAGCTGTTCAACAGTTCTGGGTGTTCTTTGTTGTGTTTTTTTATTTCCTGATGCGACAAACGTTTTCAAACGGTTAAAGGTCAAGACTGCAGACATATTTTATTGTGAATACATGATAATATGGGTTTATAAGATTTGCAAATCGTTGTATTTTTTTGTACTTATATTAAACATTTTTCCCATCATTTTTGTAATTGGGGTTGTACTTCACAGTGCTACATCTTCTTGATATTTATCCTTTAACATTTGGTTTGTTTGTCAAATGGATGCAAAAGTAAAAAAAATAAAATAAATAAATAAATACATCTAACCGGGTAGAAATGTCTTGGGGTTTTTTTTACGCTGCTGACTAATTTAGAATCTGTTTAATCCTGCCTTTCACGTGCTTGCAGATATGTCGAAGCTTCAGATGGACTTCACCCTGCTGAAGGAACGTTTGGCACAAATGGAGGACGGTTGGAGTCGCGGCGGGTTCGAGTGGCTGGACGGCACGTTGGTTCAAGCTCTGCAGGCCGGGGACTGGCTTCTCATGGACAACGTCAACTTCTGCAGGTTGGTATATTATTTTATATGTATATATGGAGTAAAAACGGAATTGGATTTGCAGCTCTAAGAAAATAACCAGTAACCGGGTGTCATTGTGTTTCAGTATTTTTTTTATTTTACAATTCCAAAAAAGTTGAAAGAAAACTACCTCTTACAATTAAATAAGTTCATTCTAAGTGCTTCTTTCCTCCTATACTACAGCAATTTGACATTTTCTGTGTTTGTATGTTTGAAGCGCGTCTGTCCTGGACCGGCTGAATGCTCTCCTGGAACCGGGCGGGTCTCTAACCATTAATGAGCGTGGGGTCATAGATGGCACGACGCCCAGCATCACTCCACACCCTAACTTCAGGTATATCTATCAACACTCCTCCTCCACCAAGAGGAAATTTTATATAAAACGCTAAAAAACCTGATGCACCATGTCCTCTCATCATCTCCAGGCTGTTTCTTACAATGGACCCTGCGCATGGAGAGATCTCCCGTGCTATGAGGAACCGAGGCGTCGAGATCTACATCCCGGGAGAGAACGAAGGTGCTTCTTGGGACTCGCTGGACCTGAAGACCATCTTACACACTCTGGGAGTGACGGGAGATTGCGTGTGCGACCTGCTGATGGCTGTTCATTCCGAGATCAAGTCGGCCATCTGGGGTGAGTGCTTTCGGATAAGAACTTTTGAAATAGTACACGGAAATCCAAAAATTGCCGCAAGCTTCAGTCACCTTTCAATTGAGTTATGGATTCTTTTTTTTTGGTCCCAGATTCGCCAGCATCCTCGATGTCATCTCTGCTGCATGCGGCCGCATTGCTGTCTGGTCAGCTGCAGAGAGGTGTGGATCTGCCCAGCGCCTTACTGCAGGCATGCGGTGAAGCGTATGCCCTCTGTCAACGCACCACTGCCAACCAAAAGGTTTGGGTCTCCTAGTTTAAATTTAATGGTACCGCAATAAAAAAAAGACCTCTAACTTTGTGGGAACCATTTTTGAGGAAGAACCAGAAATTGCTGGGAAAGTCAGTTTCAGCAATAACTGTATCCAATCACGTTTCTAAAAGATGTTGCATTCTCATACACCTTCTCCTCTTTCCACAGCTGGCTCAGGAGCTGATCGAGAGGCAGCTTGCCGTGTTGGATTCCGAAGAATGGGGCAGTGGACTGTTGTGTGCAGGTGTGTGGCCGGATCGAGTACCCTCTGCTCTGCAGTCCACGGAGGACTCGTGCTTTTCCACTGTCCAGAGGGACGGCCAGGTTCTCCTCTACTGTTTGAACACGCTCAGCCTACACGGCAAGAGGTCTGAGCCACATACACTCATCTTACACCACCGAACAACTTGTTAGAAAGGCTCTATTAACATCTGTATCCTTGAACGGGTGAATCCAGGAGTCGGCCGCTGATTCTGACCGACCTGCAGAGGGCAATGCAGAGTGGCGCGGCCTTGGAAACGCTGCAGTTCTCTCCAGAAAGCGGGGCAGGTGACCGGATAAGGGTCGCTCAGCAGCTCCTTCCCACGGCAGTGCGGATCCTGACCGAGAGGGCCTCCCACAGTGACTGGGTCCTGCGTAGCAGCTGGCTCTCGCACCTTGCCAAAAGCTACAAACATGTACCAGGTGCGTCATCATGGCCAGACGGCTAATTTTATAATTTTTTGCCCCTTACAGTTCTGACTTTATTTCTCCCAATTCCGACGTTAATTTGGAAATTTAGGAAAATTCGGAATTGCGAGAAAGAAATTTGCATTCACAACTAGATGTGTTTTAGGATGCAGTTTGTGGTTTGCAGATGCGGCACTGATGCAGCTGGAGGCGGGAAATCAGGCTCTCAAAGCAGCCTTTAACAGCAAGCTTGTGGGCAAGGGCAAGTACCTGACCGAACAACTTCAACCCCACAGCACAGGTACGCACACAGCACATGCATCGCCTCGGAACTATGGCGTTAATGATGCAAAGTAACCGAATGCTCCTCCTTCCTGTCTTTAGATGACTACAGGATCCTGGTCGACATGCGCTGGAACAAACAGTACCTGGACATCTTGGCCAACACGTGTAACTTTGAGGATGAGGAGCGCTGTATGGAGTTCATGGAGGCGCTCTATGCTGTCGCAAACAGGTCCGAGTCGAGTTCTCCGGATCGACATATCAAGAACAAGCGTTGAATATTTCTAACATTCCATATCGTTTTCCAGGATCATTATTCTCTTGGACCGGGAGGAGAGAGCAGCTTTATGCAGCAGCACTGGAAATGCGTCACCCAATCACAGTGCACTTAGACTGGCCACCGCCTTTTCCAAAGGTTTTTACTGGTTCCTTGACTCCCTCCTCTGTTCGCCTTTAAATGAATGCAGTCTGATGCTAATTAATTCGGGGCTTTCGTTTTAGTCATGATTAAAGTCAGACACTGATGTAGGTGTGGAATCTTGGGGTGATTTTTCCTCTCATAGTAAATAGTCAAGTCAAGAAGATAATATGGGTAGTGGAATGCATTGAGATGAGTAATAGGGTGTTCAGTAGGTTTTGGGCAGGAGATCTTCCAGCTTATCCATAGAGCAGGCTTTGTCCACATTGACATTGTTATGCTGGAACAGGTTTTCTGAGCTGTTGTTCTCCTGCATCTGAAAACATCTTGTGTGCCTCCAAATTTGTGGTAACAATTTGCTGAAAAAGTTTGCTGAGGAAGCCTAGGGTAAGGTTTTAATTAATTCTTAAAAGGGTGTCCAATAGGGGTGTGGTCTCCGTAGCAGGCCACTTAAGATCTTCCACTATATCCAACCCATGTAAAGCATATCTTCTTGGAGCTTCTTGTAGAAAGTTTCATGCTAGACGTCCTATACAATTGTGTCTCTCTGACTTCAGGGTAACAGTTTGAAGTAGCATATGGCTGGAAAAGTCAGGTGTTCCAATACTTTTGCCCATATGGTGTATTATATTATGTATTTGAATCATTTTTTCCCCCTATTACCCAATAAGTCGCCTCGTTTATTTTTTCTAAAGGAACAGTAGACATTGCGCAGCTGCCGCATCCGGTCCTTGTGCATCTGCGCTCTTTCTTTGACCTGTGGGACTCGTTTGTGCTGCAGGCCGTGCAGACGGATCAGCCGAACGTTTCGGACCACCTCATGTTTGAGGTAAGCGGCTGTTTTGTGTCATTTTAATAGGGTTACTCAGAATACGTCTTCTAAATCACGAGCTTCTGCATGCGGTTTCATGTAGATCTTGCAGCTCCTCCAGTGGAGAGACCGTTTCTGGAACGTGTGTAACTCCTTGTCAGCGGACGCCCGCGGAGTCTGTGTCCTCTCCCTGCACTGGCAGTGGGTCCACAAACACCTGGTACTTCGTCTGCCCCAGCTCCTGATGGGCGACGGAGACTACGAGTGAGCAGCATTTGTTAATGGCGTTCCTTAATTTGCTTCATATCTGCAAATCTGTTTAATAAAATAACTGTGTGTGTGTGTGTGTGTGTATGGCAGAGGGCAGCAAGAGCTGCAGACGATCTCCTCAGCGATCCAGAACACTCTTTCCAGTTCAGTGTCTGTAGCCCTGGCACTAAAGAGCATTCAGAAGACCCTGGGAAAGCCCCTTCCTTTTAAGGTACATCAGGTTTCATAGGTTGGGCGAATAAACCAAATGGAAGGAAATATGAAAGTGACCTTCGTCTTCTCTTTTATATGCAGTTGGAGGGCGTGGCCGAATGCTCCTCCCGTCTCCGCTCGTTCAGCAAAGTGTTCGACGTCAAGGATTTGCGCCTGAATGACGGAAAGCACTCGCTGTGGAAACGGGAAGTGGCCCGTCTGCGGGGGGTCGCCATGAGAACAGACTGCAAGGAAGCCTTGCTGGAAGGCTGGGGTCTGGTCCTTCAGGCTAACCTCCTAATCGATGCACAGAATACAGGTAAATTATGGGGCTAAACGCCATTGCAGTGGTTGCATCATTTGCAGAGGTGGTAAAGGTACACACATCTTTCATTCAAGAAAAAGTACAGATACTCATGTTTTAAAAGACCTGTTTTAGTGTCATGCCAATACTGGGCCTCACATTATATTAATATATTAAAACAAAGGAATTTTTAATTACCTAATGAATGTATCCAGACTAAAAATCCACCATATAGAAAACAAGCAGAGCAAAGATAATGGAGATCAGGAATGTCTGTTATTTCTATACCTCTTGTTGCCTTCTGTCTTGCTTGTTGTTAGATTTGTGGCACGTGATAGCCAGGAAATGTGATATGCCAGTGGTAGGTTGCATAAGCCGCGCAATGACAAGAAATAGGTTGATGGGATGAAAACGGTGCGCAATGAGAAGGAAAAAATAACGTTTCTGAATGCTTCAGGAGTCCTGGAGAGATTACATACCTGTGTGGATCAGCAGCAGGGACACTTGGCTGCCTGTGGCCTCCTGGATTCCCTGTCCGAAGCCGAAAACGAGGAAGAGATGGAAGATGGTGCGGGTCCGGACCGCGAGCTGTTGCTGCGGCTGGCTCGCCGGGCTCAGCTTTGGCCTGTCCTGGAGGAACTCGCCATCCTCAACCAGATGAAAGTGACCACCGATCTGCTGCACCAGTCGATCAAACACAGGTACACTCGGGATTGATCTTGATACCGTTATGGTCACTAAGCTTGCTTTAGTTCCTGACCAGTTCTTCCTTCCACAGAGGCACCAAAGATCATGAAGATGAAGATCTTCGGAGATCCCTGTCCAACCACTTGCGCTTCTGCTTGCAGTCCACGCCCATGAACGTCCGTCTGCTTCAGCCACTCTGGTTTCTCCTCAGCACGAAGCAGGTGCGCACAAATAATTTGTTTAATTCTCTACAATTTTCGCCACAAATACATTTCTCAACGTCTGCATGGTTTCCTCCAGCCTGTAGAAGAACTGTCGTTAGTTTGGTCTGAGCTGCTTTCGGAGACGCTGGCAGCGCTCTGGTGTGGCAGTGTGACCTTAGATCCTGATCGCTGGCTGAAATGGAGTCCACTGAGTCCAGAAGAGGAGTCCAAGAAGAGCGTTCGATCACTGCTGGGGCCCTCTGATACGGTACGTGTGTTGGGGTACTTTTGGGGGCGCTATCAAACAATTATTACCACAACGAATTGAATGAGTCGCTAATATAGAAGCAATGCATTATGGAACTTGTGCAGGGTCCAGGCATGCTGAGCAGAGCTGTGTGGTCCCGGTGTGTGCTGGGAGTTTTAAGCAGCAGTGAAGCAGTGAAGTGGGACCCGTCAGGCTCCTCCTTCCTGACCTCATCACGGGTGACGCTGGGCGAGTGGCGAGAGAGGATTGGGCAACTCCAGGACCTCAGTGCTGTGCTGTGGGACAACCTGGCCATGTCCAAACTGGCTGATTTTAGGTAGGGACATGAACATTAAGGTGATTTGCGTAAATATGATTGCAAAATCTATGAGAAAATTCTATTCTTTCTCTGCAGATTGACAGACCGCAAGTTGCAGGGCCTGGTGTTATGCCGGCAGCTGCATGCTCTCTCGGACCTTCTGTCTCCAGGGTTACAGGAGAGCTACGCGGAATCCTGTGATGCTCTCGTCGAAGGCGAGGACCCAGTTGGGGCAGCGCAAGATATTCAGACTGCCTTGAGAGAAGGCCTCCCCGAAAACTTGCTCCCAGAAGGCTTCCTGGAAACCCTGGTGACTTGCTTGACACAGTTCTCCCATAACCGGGCTTGTGACACGGTCCAGCTGGCCCGCTCCGGGGTGTTCTGGGTGAACATGGGTCTGCTGCAGATCCAAGTCTGGGTCCCCCAGACAATATTCGACCCGGCGGTCAAGAGGGCTTACAAACTCAAATACGCACAAGACGAGGTGCTTCTTGTCTTGATCTTTTGAAATTTACACCTAGAAATATGTTGTGTGTTCCTTTTGTTTAAATGAAAGTCGCCTGTTTTCTCAGCTCGTCTTACTTCAGGATGAATGGAATGGGCGGAGTCTATCATCACAGCTGCTCACAGGGGTGCCGCTTGAAGAAAACAGCACCACCGACGTCTTTCAACATCCCAGAATCAGGTCCATTTCCATGTTTTAGCTACGTTATAAAAAGTAAGAATACAATTCTGTATGTAACAAGTGTTGGTGTGTGGCATTGTAGGTACCTGTGGATCCGAATGCAACAGGTTAAAGAACAGATCTGTGAGCTGGGGAGAAAACAGGCATGTCGGCCCGAGGAACCCCAGTATGGACGCCTGTACCAGGAGCTCCAGCACTACCTGTGCAGCATTGGCCAGCCGGCTGCCGTAGGCGACCTCCTGTCGCACCTCCTCAAGGCCCTGCAGGGCTCCGGGCCCAAATCTCGGCCAGGAATCCAGGGCTTGTTAAAGGAGGAGGCTGTGTGGCAGGCGTCGCAGCAGCGTTTTGCGCAGCGCCTGGTCGACGAGTACCCGCTGTACCCGGATGTCGTGGTCCCCCTACGCTCAGCTATCCTGCAGCTGCAGCACGGCATGCGTCTGCTTGCTTCCCAAGTGGCGTCTACTCTCACTGTGCTTCCGGGTCTCACTGACCTGGTCTCCATGCTTCTGGCTTTTCCTGCGCCACCACTGACCTCTGACCTCGAGCGTGCACAATACCTGTGCTCTCGGACGTGCATGGATACCCTCCGTGGACTGCAGAAGGTCCTTCCTGACTCTGAAGTGACCCACGTGGTCCCGGAGCCTGTCGTGTTACTGCTCAGCGCTCTGTTGTGTCTGCAGAGCCACACACTAAGTGCAGGAGAGCTTGGCACGGAAGCACAAAATCTGCTCAGACACGTTTCTCAGGTGAGGGTTGGAACTCGAATAGGTATTGTCTAATGGAGGAGAATTGTTTTGTACAGAGTATATTTTTTCCTCTTTAAAAATCTTGGTGTGCATTCAGGCATTGGTGAACGAGTGGGATGAGCAAGAGAGGAGAGCAAGAGAGAAAGAGCAGAAGGAGGCCAGTTTGTATCGCAGCCGCTCTAAACTACACGGAGGAGGACTCAGCGAGGAGCAGCAGGAGGAGCGCGATTTCAGACGCTCCTTTCCGACATACCACAAAGTGAGCACAGCTCCCTACATCCTATTCCAACAGCCTCAGGATGTCATCCAATACCAGAGGCATTTTAGAGGTCTTTCAGTAGCATCAATGCTACATTGTGCATAGGTCCCAGCCTTTATATGAACTCATAAGGTGACCCTTTGACTATCCTTTCAGGATTTTGCCGACATCGCCGCCGAACCCAGTCTGGAGCAGCCAATCATTGTCGAGGATGACGATGATGACGAACGCGACGGAGAAACTTCCGAAAACAGCATCTTCCGAGTCTCTAGCTGCCAGAACTCTGTCGTGCAGGTGCACCAGAAACTGTGCCTGGCCTTTGCACGATCACTGTGGTACCAGTCAAATCCACCGAGTGACCGGAGCAAGGAACACCTCAGCACTTTGGTCTCGTCTTTTCAGATCACCGCACCATTAATAACTCGATTTTATCATCTTATGGGTAAGGGATTAGCGTAAATCCAAAATTTAGTGTCGATCAGGCATAAAATAACATGATGATCTCTTTATCATGGTACCTGTTAGTGCGTGGGTAAATTTATTAGGCACCAAGTGAACATTTCGTCCTCAAAGTTGACATGTTCAAAGCAGGAAAAATGGGTAAGTGTCAGGATTTGAGAATTTGACAAATTGTGATTGCTTGATGACTGGGTTAGAGCATCTCCAAAACGTGTGGGCTGTTCCTGGTCTGTGGTGGTCAGTGTCCATCAAAACTAGTCCAACGAAGGATCAGTGGTGAACCAGTGACTGGGTCATAGGCAGCCGAAACTCGTTGATGCAGGTGGAGGATGAAGGCTGACTTATGTGGTCCAATCAAACAGACAAGCTCCTGTAGCTCAAATTGTTGTAGTTAATGCGGTTAATGCTTGACGGGTCAGAACTGTATTGGCAGCAAAAGGGGAACCAACAGAATATTAAGCAGAATATAAAGCATGGTATGCCTGATCAGTGTGTGTAAATATAAAAACCGCTTATTGTTCCTATATGCCTGTCTCCGAGCAGACTGTGAAATGGATCCTCAGCTGACAGGCTCCCAGCTGCTACTCAGCTCCGTACTGCAGAACACCGTCCGGGGTTCTGGAGGTCCGGCTGGCCTCGTTCTCCAGAGCGAAGGACCTTATGACTTCTATCGGGAGCCGAACATGTGCGAAGCTCGCCTGTGCCTTCCCGTCATCGAGCAGTTAGCCCGTGCAGTCCGTCGCCGCCTAGAAGACTGGCCTGATCACCCGGCGCTCCTGCAGGTAAGAAAAGGAAATACGTTCATCGTTCTGTTTTCTAAGTACGTTTATTTGTATTATAGGATTTTTTTTATTTTTTATTCTCAGATCACTGTGGTGATCGAGAGGATCCTGGCATTCAGTCTGTCCAGCCCACTAGCCAAGTTCCTGAATGGGTTGGAGATTTTGCTCAGCAAATCCCAGGTGAGGACACAAAATGCAGTGAAATAATAATGCATACATTTATGTGGTGATACGTTTTATTCATTTATTTATTTTTATTTGTTATATATATATATAAATCTTCTTTTCTTCGCCTCTTTCAGGACTGGGAGAATAACGCCAGTCGATCCGTGTCTCTGAGGAGCGAGTTGGAGCCCCTTACACAGCTCATCATCCAGTGGAGGAAACTGGAGCTCAAGTATGTAGTCCATCTCGAGTAAATAGTAATGTACAGAGGTTTTTAAGATCTAGAGTCTGCACATATACACTATATAGACAAAAGTTTGTGGACACCTGACTGCTTTGTTTTGAACGTCCCATTCCACACCGTGTCTCCATTTGCTCTTATAATAAGCTCCACTCTTCTCCGAAGATGTTCCTTTGTCCATATAATGTTCTCAGTAGACCGTTTAGATTATTCACGTTATACAAGGAGCTGATTTCAGATGATTTGCTCTTGCAGCTGTTGGTCTAGCAGTCTGGATAACGCTCTGAGGCGGCACTCGGAGAACTCAAACAAGCACTGGTTCTCTATCTACCAGTTGATCGAGAGATACCTTCAGGAGAAAAGGACCGACGACAAACCCGGTACAACCCTCCGTTTCCCTGCTCTATATATTTGGATTTAAATATAGTTAGAATTATTTAGATGATTGGATTTACTGTTAAACCAAATTTTTTTTTTTCTGTTTTAGACGTAAAAGAGTCTCCCCTGGTTCCGGTTTCATCCACGCTGCAGGGATTCCTGGAGGGATCCACGCTGGGCGAATTTCACACACGCTTGGCCATGCTGCTCGCCTTCCACTGCCACGTGTTGTTGGCGCCAAAACAAGAAGGACACGGTGAGTTTGCCGTTCATCGTGTTGTGTATTGAGATGAAGATCAAGGGGCTCCTGGTTCCACAACTTCCACGAAAGCATATATATATTTTAAAAGAAATTACCATCTCATTGATCTTTGGATTATTATATCAAAGCATATGGTGTCATCACATGGGATTTGCTGAGAAAGATCTCTAGTTTATTCAGAAAATGAGCTGACTGAACGCCAGAATCCTCTCAATCACCATAAGTGTTCACAGCCGTTGTCATGATGCTCAAAATTGAACTCGGGTGCATCCTGTTTCCACTGATTATCCTTAAGATGTGTCTGCAACTTAATTGAAGTCCACCTGTGGAAAAGGTTCAGTTGATTTGGACATGGTTTGGAAAGACACACACCTGTCTACAGAAGGTCCCACAGTAACACTGCATGTCAGAGCACAAACCATGAAGTTCAAGGAATTGCCTGTAGACCTCAGAGACAGGACTGTATCAAGGCACAGATCTGTGGAAGTGGACAGAAAAATCTCTGCAGCATTGAAGGTCCCAATGAGCACAGTGGCCTCCATCATCTAAATGGGAGATGTTTGAATCCACCAGTACTCTTCCCAGAGCGGAGCCACCTGGCCAAACAGCGATCGAGGGAGGAGGGCCTTAGTCAGAGAGGTCACCAAGAACACAATGGTCATGCCAGCATTTCTCTGTGGAGAGAGGAGAACCTTTCAGAAGAACAACCATCTTTATAGCACTTCACCAATTAGGCGTGTACGGTAGAGTGACCAGATGGAGTTTACCAAAAGGCACCTGAAGGACTCTCAGACCATGAGGAAACAAAGATTTAACTTTTTGGCTTGAATCAAAGCGTAATGTCTGGAGGAAACCAGGCACCGCTCATCTCCCTTGGCCGATACATCCCTACGGTGAAGCATGGTGGGGGCAGCATCATGCTGTGGGGATGTTTTTTAGCAGCGGGAACTGGGAGAATAATCAGGATCCGGGGAAATATGAATGCAGCTATGTACAGAGACGTCTTTGATGAAAACCTGTTCCAGAGCGTATAAAGACCCTAAACACACAGCCAAGACAACGAAGGAGTGGCTACGGGACGACTATGATTGAACATCTCTGGAGAGATCTGAAAATAGCTCTGCACCGACGCTCCCCATCCAACCTGATGAAGCTTGAGAGGTTCTGCAAAGTAGAATGAGAGAAACTGGCAAAAAAATAGCATTTTAGCTTGAAGCATCAAAGTCAAAGACTTGAGACTGTAATTGGTGCCAAAGGAGCTTCAACAAAGTGTTGAGCAAAAGCTGTGAACACAAAACGTGGAAAAAGTGAAGCTATCGTATCTAATATATCATATAAGTGTTCATCTGACTGAAAATAATAGGAGGTGCATGTTCTTTCAGCCTCGCTGTGTAGTTTGCTGTGGAACCTGCACAAGTACTACACACAGTTCTCGGAGAGCATCCAGGGCAGGATCACGCAGCTCAGAGCGCCCATCGAAAAAGAACTCAAGGTGAAGGTTTTGCAGTTGCCCAGTTGTTTGCCCCCTCCCCCTGTTTTTTTATGGAGGATTTATTTATTTATTTATTTTTAATATTGTAGGACTTTGTAAAGATCTCCAAGTGGAATGACGTCAGTTTTTGGGCTATCAAGCAGTCGGTGGAGAAAACGCACAGGTGAGGAGGAGCGCCATGCATGGTGGATTGCAATTTTGTTATTGATGTTATATATATATATATATATATATATATATATTTATTTTTTTTTTCCTTTCGTTAACAAGTAACTGTAAGCAACCTGACTTTTCCTGCCATTTTTTTCTTCCTGCCCAAACTGTTACCACCACGTTTGAGGAATAAACATGATTTTTCTCAAATGAAATCTCACAAATCTCCACAGTATCTAGTGGATCATTGTCCCAGAAGAGTGGGTTCTTATTATAAAAAAAAGTGGGGACTCACTGTGGAATGTGGGCATGTGCACCTGAATATCGGAGTTCGATTCGATTCACATCACATGATCCACCCCTATATTAGATGTAGTACGATCCAATCCCCCCCACACACACTCTTTGATGGACTGTAATTTACGATATCGCTAGGAAAAGATTTTACTCAGAAACATGTTTACCTAAAGCAGAAATTTCTTATATACAGTAGTCATTTAAAAGTAATGGATTTGATGATGACTCACGTCTGTCATGTTTATAGCCCTGATGCTAACATGATGTTCAGACAGACAGTAAATCAATTTACCCTTTGACAAACACGCCTTTGTAGCGGGAAAAAAAAAGATTTCAAAATAAAACCAGACATTCTTTTCCTGTCATTTGTGCAGGAAGTTACAGCTTGACCTCTGCCATGTTAATCTGTATTATATGACTCTCAGGACATTCCTTCGTAGCATCAGCGATGCTGAGAAACGGTTTAGCGAAGAGAAATCGATCCACATGCTGACATTCAAAATGCTAAAAGTAAAGTCTAGTGTATATTCTGTGGTAAATGTTGTTCATTCGTTAAAAACTCGCTCGCCTCTGCCTCATAACGCTGCTCTTTAGGACTCTGTTCAAGTTCGTGAGAAAGTTTGAGGCCGCCTTGGCCGGGCCGTGTGCCCCCTGGTTGCTGGAGAAGACCACCAGCGCTAGCGCGAACGCCATTGACGTCCATCAAGAGGACGCGCCGCTACACCAGCTTCACCGCGCGCTCCAGAGCGCCCTTCCTGGAGGGAGCCGAGACCTACAGGTGTGACCTTGCATGACTTTTTTTCTTTGTTTAAGATTTTCAGACGTCTGCATTTACTCAAAAAGGATTGCTTTCCCCTTTTAAGAACGACGGTCCAGAGGAGTTGAGGTCTGACGAGCCATCGTCCTTGCAAGCTCGCCTACCTACACTCACGAGGAAGATGAGGAAGATGTGCGTGCGGCTGGTAAAGTCCTCACCTCTGCCCGAGCTTTCCGAGGACCTCGACCAGTTCACAGGTAACGCTGTCGTTGATGTAACCCAGTGCCGATTTATAGCGTGCGGTCATTATTTACAAACGTTTCGTGTTTGACGTCTAGGAGAGATCGTTAGCAACGTTCAGGCGCTGCAGAGTTTAACGGTGAACCGCACACTGGAGCAGGAGAGGCAGAAATCCGAAGCGAAGCACATCCTGCTGCAGAAACAGCGCGCTTTGGCCGACCTCTTTAAGATGCTGGCGCAGATCGGTCAGTGACTCAGTAGTTTATTAGGAATGGATTTTGGATTTATTTTTTGTAATGTATTATTATTATTATTTTTTTAATGTATTATTATTATATTTTTTTTAATGTATTTTTACTATATTTTTTTTATAGGTCTGTCGTATCGTAAAGGCCTGACGTGGGCTCGGACCTCCGACCAGGAGGAGCCGCTCTTTTTGCAGCCTGTAGAGATGAGAACAACTTTGGCCACACTGGGAGCACAGGAACCAACAGAAATTATGTACATTCCTCCACTTATATCCTCCGTGTACCTGTTTGTTCGCGCATTGTTTGGTCAAAAGTTTGTGGACGCCTCAAATCAATTTAATTTCTTTAGCACTTTTAATATTAGACATTGACTTAAAGCAGCTTTACACAATGTAAGAACACAGAAATTCTCTTAGATGGTATGAGGAAGAAACCTAGAGAGGAACTCGTCCTCATTTAGGTGGCACCCAAGAGTTTAATTATAAATCATAAAAACCACAATGCAAACACCAGAGTGAGAAATATCATGAGCACCAGAGAGTGAGATTTAAGAGGAGTTAGTCAGTTGGAGCAGATGAACCAGGGGATCCTGAGGAGAACAACTCCAGAAATAGCTCAACATCAGATATTATGATGAAGAAACAGCAAAACAACAGCTCTTTTTTTATATTCCACATTTTGTCCCCATTTCCTGTTTTAATCTCCTCCAATCTTCTGTAAATCTCTAGATCTTGTGGGATTTGGGCTCATTCACAGACAAGGTACTGATGTAGGTAAGGAAGTGAGGAGGTCTGGGGTGTGTTCTAATTCATCCCAAAGGTGTTCAATAGGTTTTGAGCTCTACAGGGAGTGCAGAATTATTAGGCAAGTTGTATTTTTGAGGATTAATTTTATTTGAGGATTTAATTTGAACAACAACCATGTTCTCAACGAAAACAAAAAACTCATTAATATCAAAGCTGAATATTTTTGGAAGTAGTTTTTAGTTTTAGCTATTTTAGGGGGATATCTGTGTGTGCAGGTGACTATTACTGTGCATAATTATTAGGCAACTTAACAAAAAACAAATTTATACCCATTTCAATTATTTATTTTTACCAGTGAAACCAATATAACATCTCAACATTCACAAATATACATTTCTGACATTCAAAAACCAAACAAAAACAAATCAGTGACCAATATAGCCACCTTTCTTTGCAAGGACACTCAAAAGCCTGCCATCCATGGATTCTGTCAGTGTTTTGATCTGTTCACCATCAACATTGCGTGCAGCAGCAACCACAGCCTCCCAGACACTGTTCAGAGAGGTGTACTGTTTTCCCTCCTTGTAAATCGCACATTTGATGATGGACCACAGGTTCTCAATGGGGTTCAGATCAGGTGAACAAGGAGGCCATATCATTAGATTTTCTTCTTTTATACCCTTTCTTGCCAGCCACGCTGTGGAGTACTTGGACGTGTGTGATGGAGCATTGTCCTGCATGAAAATCATGTTTTTCTTGAAGGATGCAGACTTCTTCCTGTACCACTGCTTGAAGAAGGTGTCTTCCAGAAACTGGCAGTAGGACTGGGAGTTTAGCTTGACTCCATCCTCAACCCGAAAAGGCCCCACAAGCTCATCTTTGATGATACCAGCCCAAACCAGTACTCCACCTCCACCTTGCTGGCGTCTGAGTCGGACTGGAGCTCTCTGCCCTTTACCAATCCAGCCACGGGCCCATCCATCTGGCCCATCAAGACTCACTCTCATTTCATCAGTCCATAAAACCTTGGACTCAGTCTTGAGATATTTCTTGGCCCAGTCTTGACGTTTCAGCTTGTGTGTCTTGTTCAGTGGTGGTCGACTTTCTGCCTTTCTTACCTTGGCCATGTCTCTGAGTATTGCACACCTTGTGCTTTTGGGCACTCCAGTGATGTTGCAGCTCTGAAATATGGGCAAACTGGTGGCAAGTGGCATCTTGGCAGCTGCACGCTTGACTTTTCTCAGTTCACGGGCAGTTATTTTGCGCCTTGGTTTTTCCACACGCTTCTTGCGACCCTGTTGACTATTTTGAATGAAACGCTTGATTGTTCGATGATCACGCTTCAGAAGCTTGGCTATTTTTAGACTGCTGCATCCCTCTGCAATATATCTTACTATTTTTGACTTTTCTGAGCCTGTCAAGTCCTTGTTTTGACCCATTTTGCCAAAGGAAAGGAAGTTGCCTAATAATTATGCACACCTGATATAGGGTGTTGATGTCATTAGACCACACCCCTTCTCATTACAGAGATGCACATCACCTAATATGCTTAATTGGTAGTAGGCTTTCCAGCCTATACAGCTTGGAGTAAGACAACATGCATAACGAGGATGATGTGGTCAAAATACTCATTTGCCTAATAATTCTGCACTCCCTGTATAGTAGGTCACTTAAGATCTTCCACACACATCCAACTCATGGAGAGCAGATGGAAAGGTGCTTGTGCAGAGGAGGATTGTGGTGAACGGACAGGTTTGGGTCTGTAAATTGAAGTGAAGGGGAAAATTTTATGTTAGCTCATCCAAAGACGTCTGGTGTCCCAATACATTTGTCTGACGATGGTAGAAGTTCTTTAAAAAAAAAAATAAATAAAAAAAAAGAAGCTGATAGTGAGCATTTGTGCGGTGGAGAAAATTTTTTAAAAAAAAAAAAAAAAAAAAAACAAGTAGAAGCTGATAGTGAAATATACATGCTTCGTCCTCCCCCCCCCATTTTTTAGACTGTTTGCTGAGATGAACAGCACATGGGATGGATGTCAGAAATATTTCTATCGCTCCTGGGCCAGACGTAACGCCATGCAAGCCGCCATGCAGGCAGCCGTAAAGGTTTGTACGATTTCTTTGACTGTCTGAACAGGGTATCCACACGGTTACTTCTTTATAGGGTGCCAATACTTTCCCCCCGAATTAAACATGATTTGAATGGGTATGGGTGTGTGTGTGTGTGTGTAGGAACTCGGGTTGGGAAACATAGAGCGATGCCGGGGCTTCTCCTCTCACCTGTTCAAGCTGCTGCTCAAGCAAAGGCGCCGACTCGCCAAAATAACGACGCACTTTGTGGACCTCAGGTACAGTCTGGAACGTTGATTGGTCGATTGATCGGTCGATTGATTTGAACAGTCACTCAATTCGCGCTTTAAACCTTGCAGAAGGTTGATCGACACCATCCAGGACGTCCGGTCTCAGGAAGACACAGAGGAGTCCGTTCTTCCGCCTCAGGATTCTCTCAGCAGCTGGGTAGCGAAGGCCCGAGCGCTGGCGCAGCGGTGCTCCGTGGCCCTGCAGCAGGTCTCATGGGTGCTCCAGTGCTGCCCCGAGGGGTCCAACGGAACAGCGTGCCAGTCTAGAGAGGGCGATGGGAGCCAGGGAGAGGCCACACTGAGCCACACGACGCCTCTGTCGCCCCACCTTCAGCCTCAGGTGTGTCTAATGAGGCGGGGCGAGGCGAGTTGGATCGAGGCGGAGAAGATCATCGCGGCTTTGCAGAGTGAAAGCACGGAGCTGAAGGACAGGCTGAACGCGCTGGGACGTGAATCTACACAAAGAGCGATCCAAACCAGGTTAGACTTCTACTGGATTTTTTATTAGCGTCCATGCTGCCACCTTTCTCACTAATCAGTAACGGTAAATCCACAAAATCCACGGTACTTCCGTTTTTATTTCATGGTGCGGTACGGTATGAATGCGTGTGCCGTTACTAATAAGTGCTTTTTTTCTCTCTTCAGGAGGCATTTGAAGGAGTGCTGCTCATGCGTTCAGGGTTTGGGGGCGCTCGCAGGACGGATGGCGGCTCTGGAGAGCCTCTTTGAGCTCGACTGCAGCGATGCTCCTCGTTCGCAGCCGTGTCTGACCCAAGGTCTGCGCGGCGTCAGGGCGGAGGTGGACACCTGCGTCTTGGAGTTTACTGCCTGGAATTCGCAACTGCCGCCAATCAGGACTTCATCCAAACGTGAGGAAATGCCTCAGAGAACTTTACCTTCAAGTCTTGGGTTCATTCGATCAGAACAGGGCTCTCAAATGTCGGTACATTTGCTCTGGTTTCTTCTCAGGTTCTGCCGCATCGTTCCGTGCCGAGTTCTCAGAGGAACTGGAGAGAACCATAAATGCGGTTCTGTGTGGAGTACAAGGGCTGGTGAAGAGAAGAGAACAGGAAAGGCAGGAAGGCCAGCCAGAAGATAGCAAGAAAGGTGTGATGTGGGATCCGAAATGAAGTTTTGGAATTTGGTGTGAACTATTTCTCAATACATTTTTTCCGTTCCAGAAAGCGACTCTGAAGCAGCCGAGGAGCTTCTGAAACCCGGGCACCTAAGCCGTCTTATGGAGGAGGACCTGAGTGGAGACGTGACGTGTCTCGCCTTGGCTGAGGTCATAGGGCTCTTGAAGAGGTTGCTGGAGAAGCTGCGGTCCTTTAGAGACACGTGTAAGGCACGTCATTTAGGGGTGAGCCTTTCCTGTCCAGGAACTTTCTTTTTTATTATTTCTCGACAGATGTTCCAGATGTCTGGTTTTTTTTCTGTACATTTAATTGTGACAATGAAAAGGAGTTAGTAGGACACCAAAGTTTGTGAACACCCCACAGCATCAGTTTGCTTGTTTTTGAACTTCCCAGTCCACATTCAGTCCCCATTTGCTCCTATAATTAGGTCCAATCTTCTGGGAAGATGTTCCTTTAGATTGTCTTAAGATTCTTTCGTGTTTCATTCAGCTGTTAGTAAAATCAGGTACTGATGTAGGTCAGGAGTTCCAATTCATCCCAAATATGATGTTCTACAGTGTTAAGGTCTGAGATCTATAGGAGGCCACTCAAGATCTTCCAAACACTTCCAACCCATGTAATGTGTATGGTGATGGAGCTAGAACAGGTGTGGGTCTCCTAGATCAAGTAAAGGAACAATTTCATGCTTTTACAGGCAGGCAGACATACAGACAGGCAGGCAGGCAGACAAAAACAGCACAACAACTTGTTAACCATTTGTGATCATGTCGTGTTTGTGTGTGTGTGATGAGCAGGAGCTGATCGAGGCCTGCAGGGGTCTGGTTCGTCTGGAGCCCATGCTGTGTGTGTACAGTGAGCTGGTGCGCTGGTACGTGGCGGTGTGTATGGGTGCTCACCGCAGCACAGCCAAACTGCTGTCTGTCCTCGCCAGCATCTTCACCGACCTTGCTCAGAAGGTAGCGTCGGAGAAACCACACACAGCCTTCCAGTTCTAAATGATGATCAGATTTTATCTTAATCGACGTCTCTCTCTCCGTCTCTCGGTCTCTCTCGGTCTCTCTCGGTCTCTCTCGGTCTTTCTCTCTTTCTCTCTTTCTCTCTCTCTCTCTCTCTCTCTCTCTCTCTCTCTCTCTCTCTCTCTCTCTCTCTCTCTCTCTCTCTCTCCGTCTCTCAGGGCTTTTGTTTGCCCCAGGAGCTCACAGGCGGGGGCGATGGCGAGGGAGCCACCGAGTTCCACGACTACGAGGGCGGAGGTATCGGAGAAGGAGAGGGGGTCAAGGACGTGAGCGACAAGATCGAAAATGAGGATCAGGTAAAGAAAAGAAAAGAGAATTAGAGGGTAAATAAAAAGAAAAGGTTTGAGTAAAGAGCTGGGATTTGTCGCAGGTCGAAGACACGCTTCGTGAAGGACAGGAAAAGAGCGAAGAGGAGCCGGACAAGCGCGATATCGGAGAGGAGGACGACGCCATCGAGATGTCTGAGGACTTTGACGGGAAAATGCACGACGGCGAGATGCAAGACTCTGGTAACCGAATCGCTATTTGTTTTTTGTATCGGGAAAATATTTGGTGTCTGGGTCACATGATTCTCACGGCTTTTGCCAACGTTCCGGTTTCACGTCCAGATGAAGAACAGAATTCCGATAAAGATGAGGACGAAGAGCTGGATAAGAAGATGGGAGACCTGGGAGAAGGAGCGACTGACAAACTTGATGAGCGCATGTGGGGTGATGATGAAGACGACGATGACGACGCGAAAAACAGTGACAAGGAGGACGAATCCGGCCCGGGAATGGACCAGGTGATGAATCCAGGGGGTGCCACGATCTTTTTTTCTGTGCTCATAATCCACTCTTTGTTCTTCTCAGGAGCTCCGAAGCTGCCGTAGAAGCCGTTTTAAACAGACTGTTCACTCTCTCTGCAGGGCGAGTCCGAGTTGGTTGCCAAAGACGACAACACAGAAGCAGGCGAGTCGAATAAAGAGCAGAAAAACGAGGACAAGGACAAACCAATGGAGCATGAAGGCGAGAAGGAGAAAATCCACGAGCAGGAAGATGAGGTAAGTGTTTATGAGGGTTCTTTGATTTTAAGGGAAACCTTAGTATAATATGACACTGTGTGGACAAAATTATTGGGACACCAGAGTTTTCCAGCCATGTGTGCTTTTTAAACAAACACTGAGGCACACAGTTTGTATTGGATGTCTTTGGATGCTGGAAGCTTGAACTTTTCCTTTTAACCTTCACTTAAAACTTAAAACCAGAACTACTGTATGAAGATATGATTTACATGGGTTGCAGAAGAAGAGCTCCAATCCTATAGGTAAAAAATATTTTATATATTATTTAACCAAGCAGAAATTTTATTCAATTTAATTTAGAAATTTTAATTTAATTTTATTGTTTTGAATCAACTGTGAAAATAAAAAAACGACAAGCAATTTTAGATTTGTATATATTTAATATATATACATATTGTATGTATGTATGTATATAGGCGTGCAATTTTGTTTGACCATTTGCAAATTGTGATTCAAAATATAAATAAATAAATATAAAAGAGGTAAAATAAAAAAAATTAATAATAATTGAAATAACGAGCTTTTTTAATCACAGAAAATTTGTTTTACTGACGTGCCGAGTCTTAAACCAGCAACAAAATCCACCGTGCTTCCTCTTCTTTTTCTTTTTCTTTTTCTTTATTGGCAGTTTTCATTCTCAGAGACTTGTTTCCCTAGACCAAATAAACAGCCATGATGCACACATCCGGCAATTAAAACCGTCCATGTGGAAACATAGCAAAGGTTCTGTTTTTTGTCCTGATGATGTACGTCATTTACAACTCCATAAGTACTTAATTAGAGAGTATTAAATTAGAGGATTAAAAACGTGAAACGTATTCATTTAAGGTATAAAATATATATATATATTTATATATTTTGTTCTTGGTGCTAGAATTCATCATTGTATTTTGTGTGAAGTTTTTGACCAATGTTAATTTATTGAAACAATTTCTTTTTTTATCTTTGTATCTCTTTGATTGAAAAGCATCAATACAATTTTTTTGGAAACTAGTCAATCTTATGGTCAGGTGTCCACAAATTTTTGTCCGTACAGTCCTAAGTTCCTGAGCTTCCATCAATCTCGAATGTCTGGTTCCTTTGGAGCTGCATGTCATGATGAGTCTGAAACTGAGTTCTTGTCCGTATGTCTAGCGTGAGTTCGATGAGAACGAGGTGGACCCTTACCACGGTAAGCAGGAGCAGAAAGCCGAAGCAGAAGCCATGGACCTTCCGGAGGAACTCAATCTGGACCAGGATGAACAGGGAGGACAGGACGAAGAGGAAGATGGAGATGGTTCATACACTTTCATGGACAAATTACAATTCACAAAAATTCCAAAAGTCTATATTTTATATAAAAGTATATCTTTTTTTTTTGTAGCCGAGAACCCGTACGACATCGAGGACAAACCCATGGAGGTGGACGAGGCCGAGGGAGACCGAGACGGAGAAGACGAGAAAGCTGAAGAGATGAAGGAAGAGCAGCAGGATGATCGAGGCGACGAAGCAAACGAGGAAGAGCCAGGAGAGGAGCAAAAAGGCAAAGACGAAGATTTGGAGAGAGGAGAAAGCGAAGGAGAGCAGGACGAGGACGAGAAGGAAAAGGGACACGAAGGACGTGTAGATGAGGACAAGGAGAACAAGGCCAGACCTGGAGATGAGGGCGAGAAACCAAAGGTTTGTTTGGATTTATTTTTTTTAAATTGTGCAGATTTAAAAGGGAAAATTCTGCAAAAGTTTTGTGATTCGTCGCCAGGAAGAGGAGGACGAAGAGGATGAGGACGTCCACAAGGAAGCTGCCGAGAGGAAGGAGCACTCGACAGATGGCCAGACCGGCGAGGAGAACGTTCAAAGCGAGACAGCAGTGGAGCTAGCAGGAGCGGCGTCCGAAAGAGACCAAGCCAAAGAGGTGAGTTTGGTTTATTTCCATCTGCTTGCTTTCCATAAAGACGAAAGTTACATCTGTATCTGGTTCAGGAACACGGGAGCGGAGCAGCTGATGCCAGTCAGGCTGAGGGACACGACTCTACGCTGATGGCCAGGATGAGCTCTCAAAGGCAGAGACAGAAACAGACACAGGTGTGTGCTCATTTGATTAAATGTTATTATTATTCGCATAAAAGGTTTAGAGATGCAGAACTTCTTTACACAAAAGTATCAAAAGTATTGGGACGCCTGCCTTTTCTAGCCATATTTGGTTCGTTCCCAAATTGTTCCCACACAACTGGAGGCACACAGTCGCATACGATGTCTTCGGGTGCGACCCCAGACCTCCTCACCTCATCGACATCACCTACATGAGAAGCTGATTTTATTAAGACCCCTTGCGGATGAAGGAAACCTCACCTAACTCCACAAAACCTAGTGGAGCATCTGACCTATAGCTTTGAACTTCTTTAAGACTAGAGATTGCGTGTCTGCATAACCCGAGGACGATTCAATTTCGCATCTCGAACCAAAAACAATTTATGAAGCAAAACCAGAGGTTCTTTTCCTGTTCCGTGTGCGGGAAGATGCAGCTCTACCTTTGCCATGTCAATCCGTATTCTATGGGACTCCCAATAACACTAAAGTGCATCTACCAATGATTATATATAAATTATTTTCTTTTTTATTACCGGCGCAAAAATGGCGACTTTTTTCCAACGCACACTTGTGATCATCCATAACGCCAACGTTGTCGTAAACTTTTGCTCTCGTCTGCGCAGGGTTTTAAGCGGAAACCGGGCCGGGCAGATACCGAGCGCTCTCTGGGGGACGCCAGCGAGCGCGTGCACAAGCGTTTGCGGACGATAGAAAGCGCAGATCGGAGCGAGCAGGACCGCTCTCGCGAAGACGCCCAGCAAGAATCCGATCTGTACGAACACGTCAGACACGGGGAGGAGACGTGCGACACGCAGACCTACGGTGAGACTTTTAAACACGACGCTGTTTTTTTTTTCCATTTTCGTGTTACTTGGTATCGATTGTTCTTTCTGCGTTTGTATTCAGACACAGCCAACGCTGAGCAACAGAGACCGGCACCCGTGAAGCAAGAAGACGACGATGAAGACGACGCTGACGTTGCTATGGACGCCGAGGAGGACAAGGAGATGCAGGCGGTGGAAGCTCCAGAGCTCAAGCCAGAAAAGCTGGAGAGCACCAAAGCCTCTCATAAAGGTGGGATGAAGATTTCTGTCGATTGTTGACGTTTTTTTTCTCCTTTCAAGAAATAAGAGACAAATATCCTCTGCAGGTATGGAAAGCGCCGAACAGGACTCCCAGAAGCATGAAAAGGACGAGGAGGAGAAACCAGAGGCGAAGAGTCACGACGAAGATCCAAGGAAGGAGAGGAGTCGAGAGTCCACCATCCACACGGTGCCAGAGTTACTAACAGGAATGCTGAAGGTACCAGGATTCAGCTGTAAAATTGTGGTTTTATCGCAGGCAAATTTTTGACCCTGTGTGTGTGTGTGTGTGTGTGTGTGTGTGTGTGTGTGTGTGTGTGTGTGTGTGTGTGTGTGATAGCTCCAGGTTAAAGATCCAGACCTGCTCAGGAGAGATTTAGAGCTGCAGCTAGAAGCGTGGCACAACCAGACCCCAGGATCTCCAGACGAGGTACGCAAATCCGAACCCTATAGCATGTGATCATCATATTATTTCCCACATAGAACCGAAATGAAGGGCTATTGGGAAGCTGAAAAGTTGGATTTCCGCTCGGAAGGGCCACTTTTGGGCCCCTCAGCGAGGCCCCCCTAAAACCTAAACTGCTCTGTTGTATAAATGAGATCATTGCAAATCATTCAGGATGAGGGCGTGCACCCAATACTGGGGTAAAAAACGCAAAATAATCACTTATATAATCACGGCAAAGTAAAACAAATTTTTTACAACAAACTGTATTTCCGGTACGGAGCCACAGTGACACTGCGCTAACTCTAGTTCCTTTTTTTATTCTTTTTTTTTTTATACCCCTGGTGTTGTGTGTTTTTTCAAGAAAAGAAAAACATGTGCGTAACTTTTTCTGTTCATACGATTGCCGAAAAAGTACAGAATTTGTTGAGCGATTTCCAAGTATTGAAAAATCTATTTGTGCTTTCATGCTTTTGCCCTGTTCGCTTTTCTAAAATGTAAAAATGAAAAAAAAGGATCTATTTTTTTTCGTATCGGTTCGATTCAGCTCGTGTGTGTTGCAGGAGTCGGCCGCAGCGGCCATGTGGCAGCAGTACCATGCGCTTACCTCGCCTCTGTCGCAGCAGCTGTGCGAACAACTTCGTCTCATCCTGGAGCCCACGCAAGCCGCTAAGCTCAAGTCCGTCTCACACACACGTTCTGAATTATTGTCTCGCTCTCCGGTTTTCAACGCTTCAGTTTCTCACTGCGAATTTTCTCCCCTCAGAGGTGATTATCGCACGGGAAAACGGTTGAACATGCGCAAAGTCATTCCCTACATCGCCAGTCAGTTCCGCAAAGACAAGATCTGGCTGAGGAGGACGAAGCCCAGCAAGAGAGATTATCAGATCTGCTTGGCTGTGGACGACTCGTCCAGCATGGTCGACAACCACTCCAAACAGGTGTGCGCTCTCTCTCTCTCGCTCTCTCTCTCTCTCTTTCTCGCTCTGCAGTTCATTAATATTAACATTAGTGACCAATATTTTTAAAACAATTTCATATAAAATGCCTGCTTGGTTAAATAATATCTAAAATAATATTTTAGGATATTTAATAAATCAAATGAATGCAAAACACCTTTTTATTATCGTGATCAAATCGAGGAATCGATCAATTTGGCACAAATTAAATCTTATAATTAAAATGTAATTAATGGGGAAAAAAATAACCACTCAGGTGGTTACCCCTGGTATTGTTTGTGTTTTTTATGAATAATAAATCCTTTTTATTTTTTTCGCCTGTGCAACTGTTTTTGTCCCACAGTTGGCGTTCGAGTCGGTCTCGGTGATCGTGAACGCTCTCACCCTGCTGGAGGTGGGGCAGGTGGCAGTCTGCAGGTCAGTACACACACAGCGAAAAAGACGTGACAAAACATGTTTTGCCAAAAAAAATTTTTAAATGTGGCTGCATAAAAACATGATAGTTTTCATAACTATACAAATTTTTAGCATCATTTAATGAAAAACTATTAAAAAGTGCAATAAGTGAACGAAAAACGAGTGACATGACAAATGACGTTTAGATAAAAATGACTTAAAAAATTAGAAAAATGCTGAAAAATGATTTTTCATATTTATAAAAATATGAAAAATCATATTTCAACATATATATATTTTTTTAAGATAAGAATAATTTCATGTAAAGGAGTTTTTAAAACGTGTCTAATTCTGATGATGCTTGACGTTTTTTCCAGCTTCGGGGAGAGCGTCCAGCTGCTCCACCCGTTCCAGCAGCAGTTTAACGACCAATCAGGAGCCCGGATCCTGCGGCTGTGCCAGTTCCAGCAAAAGAAGACGAGAATAGCTCAAGTATATATCAGATCTACCGTAACACCCCTTCCTTTAATATAGTTCCTCAAAAAAACGGTGGTGGCATGCAGGGGTATATATACGAAACTGCAAGTTCCACCATAGCCACACCCCCTAGGCCACTTATTTTATATATTAACGGTGCCCCAATTAAGAATTTACAAATTCGAATCAGATTTTGCGTGTCGGCAAATCAAATTAAATCGGCTAAATCGCCTGCGTGGGCAGCGTAACATCGATGCACCGAAAACCAATCGAAATTAATTTTAAGAATTCAATTAAAACTGAATATATACTTTTGTAGAATCTCCTAGAGATTAAATATTGCAATCGGATCATGGAAAGTGAAACCTGTCACGAGGGCGTTTTGGATTTATTCAAGCACATTACAAACATTTCTTTGTTTTCGACTTTTTTCATTTCTCATAACAGGCTGTATATTAACTTCTCGAGAGAAAAATGAAGAGCAAAGTCCGATGGGAAATCAGACATTGAGCACCCCCTTATAACCTAAATGGTACGATCCTTATTTAATAAAGCCTCTGCGAAGATTTGTGAGATTGGAAGTCGAATCAGGATTCTCCTTTCTAGTCTTCTACTCTTCAGGGGTCTCCCTTAGTATTTATCAAACATGCGTGTGATCGTTTTTCTGGGAAATCACTCGATATTGAATATCGAATTTAGTAATTGCTGTTGCACAAACGTAACAGGAGGTTACCATGGTGACAGTATATGGCATTATTAGGCAGCGTTTCAACATAGAACAGCGAATAAATGTACCTCAGTGTGTTCTAGGGTTTAAAAAACGCAACTTTTTTTTTTTGTTGTCGTTTTTTCGGCCAATCAGAATTCAGCATTCTGATAGACTCTCTGTTCTTCTCTTGTAGTTTCTGGAGACTTCAGCCAACATGTTTGTGGCGGCCAAACAGCAGAATCCAGGCTCTGGGAATACAGGTGCAGCCCGATTCTTTTCTCTTTTTTTATATAATTGTGATTTGTACACGCACACATACACTTGAGTAGGATTTTTCGAAAATTCCAGGAATTTTCCAGGCTGAATGATTCCAAACCTGTTTCCAAATACTTCCAAAATTCCAGAGTTGATATTCCCATAGAAAGTTTCCGGAAATGTACCAGAAATGTTCTGCTCCTTCGCGGCGCTACTTTTAAGTGACCTGCTCTAGAGCTCAAACCATGTTCAAGACCTTTGGGTTGAATTGGAACACACCCCAGATCCTCCTCACTTTCTACATAGGTACTTGACTTCAACACCCTAATCTCCAACAGATCTAGTGAAACATCTTCCCAGAAGAGTGGAGCTTTTTATAAGAGCAAATGGAGTCTAAATCAGGTGTCCTGTGTGTGTGTGTGTGTGTGTGTGTGTGTGTGTGTGTGTGTAATTTTATATATAATAAACGTCTTTTCCATGTCCTTGTTCAGAAACGGCACAGTTGCTGCTGGTGGTCTCAGACGGCAGGGGTTTGTTTCTGGAGGGGAAGGAGAGAGTAGCAGCAGCGGTTCAGGCGGCTCGCAGCAACAACATCTTCGTCATATTCGTGGTGCTGGACAACCCCAACTCCAGGGTACGACCTTTTCTAGCTCTATACCCAGGGTTTTCCCACATGCACAAGGGGTTTTATTTATTTTTATTGTATTTATTTATTTGTATATTTATATCATTTTTAGTAAAAAAGTAATGGCATAGTAATTGTGATAATTAAATGTAAAAA
>MU557582.1:468433-544311 GCA_024362625.1 Silurus asotus | reverse complement strand
TTATTATTATTTTTGACTGTATAAAATTTGTTTATTAATAAATTGTTTTTTCTTGCTCTCTCTGTATAAGGACTCCATATTGGATATCAAAGTACCCATATTTAAAGGGCCGGGCGAGCTTCCGGAGATTCGCTCCTACATGGACGAGTTCCCGTTTCCGTTTTACATGATCCTGCGGGACGTCAACGCCCTGCCCGAGACGCTGAGCGACGCTTTGAGGCAGTGGTTCGAGCTCGTCACCGCCACCGACCGGTAACGGAGCACCACCGTGAAGTCCTCCCAGTGCTGCTAACCTCCCTGACATGGAGACGTCACCAGAAGGACACACACGTATATATATTTTTTAAAAATAAAATCCGACCGGCTGCTGCACAGTCTTTTTTCTTTTTTTTTTTTCCTTTAAATAAATTGTTGATCGATTGCTTTCCTTCATCTTGATCAACAGGAGGCCCAGAGATTTACCACCTGTACGTTTAATCTTCACTTTTCTCACTATCGTTTCGACTATTTGAGATACAATAAGAAATGTTGTTTGGCTGCTCGTACGATCAGCCTTTTTCTTCTTTTTTTTTCCCTCTCCGTAATATGTGCGCAGAAATCCGGCCGAGAAACGTGCCTTTTCCAGGAATCCCAATGCTCCGGTCTCTGTATAGAAGATGCTGGAAACTTGTTGCTCACACACACACACACACACACACACACACACACACACAATTCTGATACTGTTTAAGGCCTTTATTCAAGGCGGTGCAGCGCAGCCCATTGGCGTATCTCTTGCGTGATGCATTACATTGCTGTCATTTAATACGTTTTGGAACCTTTTTTTTCTGTTTTCTGTGCAGATTCTTCCTTCAAGCTGGTTAAAAAAAAAAAATTATAACCATTTCTTCAGCTAGACGAATCCAACTGTAACTCGTTGATGTTTTGGGACATTAGCGTCCACTTAGAGTCCGTTATACATTTAGGATTGTAATTTTGTTGGTTTTTTTAATGATCTGATGTGATTCATTAAAGAAATGCATTGTAATGGGTTGCCTGTTATTTCAGATTGGATGCGCACAACACTTCAGGGGGACATTTTTCATCACAGTAGTTCTTTTGATAGCCGTATTTGATCAATTAATAAATAAAATCTATATTTATATAGGATTTTAGAAAAAGGATAGCAGGATTACTTTTTTTTTTTGAGGAACAATATGAGGAACACAAACATTATGAAGCAGTAACCGACAGGAATCTTGTACAGCGAGAATGAATTTTTGTTACTGAAGCAAGAAATCCAACGAACACAATACAACACGTCTCCTTTCACTGGAGCCACAGTTCCCACCTCTGCACATCATCTCTAGCAGAAGCATCGATATTCACCTCCTAACAGAGGACCTGAAAATGTTTTGGACGCCTGCCAGATGCCTCGAAGTGGCCAAATCGCAGTCTGATTGTTTACAGAAACAATTGTTGTGTATTTTGCAGATTTCTTTTGTGAAGCTTTATTTATGAACAAAAATATATTAAAAAATAAGTCAGTGATTCTAATAAAGTTTAGACCAGCAATAAGGGCTGACAGCCAGCTACCAATAAATACAATTATCAGTAGCATTTCTGCCTTATACGAAGTCAATTGACCAATTGAAGGTCAGCGTTCCTCTCAGCAACCAATCAGATCGTCATAGTTTTGTCCCACCTTTGTTTCCCCTTCAAAATCTCTTTATCATGACCAAAAAAATCTGTTTTTTAAAAATTGACATTTTAATGTACAGAATTATAATTTCAAAATTTTTTTTTACCCCTATTCGTAATTTGATATGCAAATCAGTGTGATTAATATGCTAATTTAGTTATGACATCATCAGTCCGCTCTCCCTTAAAGAGAGTTGTCATAAGTGCTTTCATTTTTATGCCAAATTTGTTACATAAATGTAAATAGTCAGAAAAGATGCCCAATAAAAATGTATTTATATCTTTCCTTTTTTTTTTTTATTCCAAAATCTCAATATTATGTTTGTGATATTACGTTATGGGAGGAATATGTTTGATTTTATTCAATGAAAAAAAAAAGTTGATACAAGTGCTTGATCAATATATCAAATCATTTAAATTATGTAATTTATCAGAAGTTATCGTGAATTAAAATGTAAATGTTTTTCCGCAGGATTTTTTCATTTAAATACAAACAAATCGTGCCGCAAAAACTTCAACGTTTGGTCGAATTTCAAATGACTCCTTAATAACCGTTGAAGTACACTAGGAAGGGTCGAGAAGCCTTTTATTTTGTACCATTTTAGGTGCACTAAACTAAGGACTATTGAGCGGTTTGGAAACGTCAAATGCTTTGTACCGCGCATGCGCATACTAGTTCCTTCCCTAAACTTGACGCATGCGTGGTTAATTTTCGACGATTGTTCAAAACTTTCAGCGTTTGCTGAATCGAGCTGAGGTTTTGGTCTTTCTTTATTTTTTGTATATATTTATATTTTTTCGGGTCTAAACATTATAACTGAGTTTGGGCGTTGATCATTGGAGATTTGCACCACCAACACGACAGGTAAGTCGTGATAATTAAAAAAGTGTAGTATTAAAGTTGTGCTTTTCGTAGCGACGCCTAGTAAATTTGTATTTATAAATATCTCACAAGACCATCTGTTACCTAAATCATGTTTATGACTTTATTTAATGTATTTGTGTACTAATACGCAGTATTTATTATAATACTAGTTTATAATGTGTATGGGCTTTGCGATTAATTATCACGATACTACTCAAATCTCGCGGTATTTTCCAACTCTCGTTTTTCGATATTGGTCAGGTGTGAGTTTTGGATGTCGATTAATGTATTAAATAAATCACTGAAAGAAAAACAAATTAATTCAATGTTTTATAATCCTGTATTTTTGTTTTATTATTTATTATTAGTTGCATTGAAATCAAAATTTGGATATTTATATTTATAATAAATCATTGCTGGGAAAAAAAAGATTTATTATGCTGTATCTTTTATCATTTATTATTATTTATTATTAGTTGCATTCACGTGACTTTTTGGATCTTTTAATCTATTTATAACGGGGGGGGGGGCCCCGAAAAATATAGAAATAAAATGGTTTATAATCCTAAAATCATTTAGTATTAATTTATTAGTTGCATTTAAATGACAAACTGTTTTTTGACTGACTTATTTATAATGAATCATTGATTGGAAAAAATAAATTAAATGTATTATAATCCTGTATTTTTGTTTATTATTAGTTGCATTCAAATGACCATTTTGGATCTTTTAATTTATTTATGATGAATCATTACTAAAAAAAAAAGAAATAGAGTGGTTTATAATCCTATATGATCGTTTATTATTATCGCCATTATTACTTGCATTCAAATGACAATTTGGTTTGCCGTAAGAAATCAAACGTGTGTTTTTTAGGAAAATAATCGAAGACAAAGTGATTTGATGCATGAAATAATTGTCCTGTAAAGGGTTTAGTTTCTCTTGTATCTGTACAATCGCATGATATAGTGTATGTCCAAAAGTATTGGGACACCCGGCTTTTTCCAGCCGAATGTGCTGCTTCTTTCTCTTCACTTGACCTCTAAGCCAGTTCCTGCATGACGATGCTCTTGTGCACAAAGCCAGGTCCCTGTGGAAGATCTTGAGTGACCTCGCAGGTCTCCTCACTTCATCTACATCAGACTTTACTAACGCCCTTGTGGATTAATGAGCACAGATCTCCACAAAATCTAGTGGAACATCTACCCTTAAAAGAGTGGAGCAAATGGGGACTAAATGTGGAATGGGATGTTCATCCAATGGTCAGGTGTCCACAAACTTTTGGCTGTACACTGTCATGGAGCAGAACGAGCAGCTGCTCTTTTTTTTTTTATTTTTTTTTTAATGTTTTGTGTGTTTTATATGTTTGCATGTGTCCTGACGCATCTACAGGAATGAGTTTGTTGGAAATCAGTGAGAACGTGAAGTTGGCCAGAGAGTACGCCCTTCTGGGGAACTACAGCTCGGCCGTGGTCTACTACCAGGGCGTACTGGAGCAGATCAGGAAGTACCTGCTCTCGGTGCGAGACGCGTCCGTGCAGCAAAAATGGCAGCAGGTAAAACGTTTTCTCTTTTCCTTTCTTCTTGATTTTGGAGATTATTCCTGCAGCCACACTCGACTTCCCATCACGATCTTCTCACGGTTTCGACGGCATACGAATTCACGTGTCGCCAAACTTTTTGGAAGGCGCCCGATCGTTAGCGTGAATGGAAGTCAGTGGAACGTGACAAAAGTGTAGTGTGGCTGATTTGTAGGAAGAGACCAGGATGCTGTTTTTTCTTTTTCTTTTTTTCTTTTTTTTTTTTATTGGTTTCAGCTTTGAAAATCTCGTGGACAGGTTTGGCAGGAGATAAACGAGGAGAACAAGCACGTGAGGGACATCATGACCACGCTGGAGAGCTTTCAACTGGACATTGCGCCAACAAAACCCAGCAGTTTCAGCCAGGAGAACGACATCATGCCCGTTCAGGTCGAACATAGGTATGGAGTGAAAAACAGTTTGTTTGAAATCTTCTGCAAATTTATTTTAAATTAAGAAAATAAAATAAAAAAATATATAAATCACATGTACATTAGTATACACAGCCTTTGCCATGACACTTAAATTAAAACCTTTTTTTTTAATTATATAACATTTGTTTTACTGACTCGCACATCCGGCAATTAAAACATGAACAGGAACATTTACAAGAATATTCCGTGTCCATGACGATTTTCGGTTTCACTAATAATAAAAGTGCGTTTGCATAAAGCATGAATATTTGATTAGCGTATTAAAAAACACGAAAAGTGTTAATTTAAGGTACATTTAGAAGCTGAAACAAATGAGTCGCGATTCGGAAAAATATGCAAATACGGATTTGGCAGCGATTTTATGTAAATGTAACACACACACACACTTGTATCCACATCTGTATTAGCCAGATAAGGGTCTAACAAATGTTTAATTAATTTAATGTGCCTACTTAATCGATTGCTCATTTACATTTTAATCAATATTGCATTCATTTGATTTATTTACACTTTTGTTTATATAATTAAATATTTTATATATTATTTAGGAAAATCCTAAATCTACAGAAATTAAACCCATACTGTGATTATTCTTTTATTTATTATTTATATATCAGTGTTTTGACCCGATTATTAAAAAAACGCTGAAACTGAGATGAGATGCGATTATTAGATGATTAGTGATGTACAGTGTCACAGTGACGTGTAAATAATAACCCAAAGCTATAACTGTTGTGTAAATGTTCCACGTTTGTCTTTGCGCTTATAATCAAACATGACAAAGTTTCTTTACACGTTACGGAAAATCCCGAGAAGCATTTCACGCACATTAAATATTGACAAACGCCGGAGCGACTAGGACCAGAAATCATCTGACAACAAAAGGGTTTGTATTGAATATCAAAGAGCAGTTTTGGAAAGCCAAAAAGTTCAAAAGAATAAAAAAAAAAAAATCGCATTCATCACACACACATTCACGTACGACATGCGGTGAAATCCGTCCTTTTAGTAAAGAGTGTACACGTAGTATAGGGTTGATAAAAATCCAGTGCAGTACGTCTCCAGTTTGATTCGCCCAATCAGATCCCAGATCAGCCACGTGGAGAAATTGTTTATTGATTTCAATTGTGAGATTCGGTTACGTTTTTGTTCATGTAGGTCGTCCCCGTGCGCCGGACGCAAAGCCCCGGTGCCGCACAAAGACGGTAAAGCTCACGGTAGCAGATTGAGCGCCGGGCCGCGCTCCCAACCTCGACAGTCGCCACGCGTCGTCAACGGCAACCGAGCGAAACCTCCGAAGGGCAAAGAGAAGAAGGAAAACGCTCCGAAGCAGAAGGACGAGAAGGTGAATCCATTTATTTTAACAGCCAATTTTTGTTTTAATTTTTTAATTTATCTATTTTTTATTTTGTCTTTCAGAAGTTACTTAATATCTTCACAAGCTGTCTAGACGTTTTTTTTTTTTTTGCCAATGTTTGTATTTTATGGCGCAAACGCAGGCTGCAGCTATCGATTATTCTACTGATTATCCCATCGATTAATTCGTTTCCTTTCTGCGTTTTTTTTTTATTGCTGAAATTGCAAGAATATCTGCGAAAACTAAAAATTTTTTGTGCATTTAATCACCTTAATAAATTAAAATACAACTATAGAAATAAAAAAATCTATATATAAAAATCCATTAAAACACTTCTTTTTTTTTTTATATTTCCTCGCGCCATCGCTCTTCTCTTCCCGTTCCTTCGTTTTTCATTTTGTAAGCGTCTTCCGTGAGTTTAGCGGGTGGTGGCGCGTCTGTGATAATGGTCCATAGGGAAACCACAGTCAGAAGGATCGTCTCGGCCCTGGCGCAAAACCCTAAAGGTGAATCTCAGGGTTTTTGAAAAGGCAGAAGATGCTGGAAAGGTAAATAATTTGCATTTTCTGTAGATTTGTTTATTTCTTTACTTTTTAAGAAGAGGCTCAGGGTAAACAAGGGACCTAAAGGTGACCTGCATATGGAGTAAACCGAGTGTGTGTGTGTGTGTGTGTGTGTGTGTGTGTGTGTGTGTGTGTGAGAACTGTTGTGTAATTCGTTATTATTATTTAGTGTGATCCGTTTCTCTCATCTGTCTGAACACGTCACGAGTCTCCGTAACCCGACACGTCGTATTTGATATCCTGTATTTACTTTCAGCACAATGACGACCTGCGATACCGGTTTCCTCCGTCAGAGTAAACACGGGCGTCTCTGTGGGTTCAGAGAGCAGTAAAAACCCTGCAGCTGTTTCGTTGTAATGGAAACTCAGGGTTTGTGTTTAACATCTGCGTTTCTTCCTCCTCCACCAGAGCAAAGCATCACCCGAGGCCCCCGAGCCGGAGCCGAAGAGGTTTGAAAGAGGAGGAGGAGAAGACCGGGACCTGATCGATGCGCTGGAGCGAGACATCATTTCCCAAAACCCTAACGTGAAGTGGTGCGTTTGGTTCCCAGTGAAGCTGGCGATCTAAGCGTCAGTCTAAAACATTTGCATGAAGTTGCGTCCGGAAAAACACTTCCTTCTGTCGCTCCTGAAAAACGGTTCCACGGCACCTGCATGCGTCTCACAGATCTTTCCGATCTTCTGTTTGCTTTAGTGACAGAAGTTTGCCTTTAAATAAACATCAAATACAATATCTGTACAAAAACACCCACTATACAGACAAACATTTGTGCACACGGATGGAGGTGAGGAGACCTGGGAAGATGTTTCAGTTCTTCCCAAAGGTGTTTTCTAGAGTTTGAGTTCTATAACGATAGATAGATAGATAGATAGATAGATAGATAGATAGATAGATAGATAATGTGGCTGAATGTACAGCAGATAAATATAAAGGCTTGGGGCAGTGTAGAAAAGTGTTTTCTCTTTGTAGGCTTTGAACGCTGACTGGGAAAATGAGGCCTCTGGTTTTTTTTTTTTGGTTTTTTTACCTCGAAGCACACAATGCGTTTGCATATGTATTAGCATGTGGCGGCACAGCCCTGTTGAATATGCCCTTCTTTTCCCTAGGGATGACATCGCTGATCTGGAGGAACCCAAGAAGCTCCTAAAGGAGGCCGTGGTGCTGCCCATGTGGATGCCCGAGTTCTTTAAGGGGATCAGGCGACCGTGGAAGGTACACCTGATTTATTTATTCAATTATTTAATGTGTGTTAGTGTTAGTTTATAAGATGTGATGCAAACTCCAAAGGAACCCTGGACTAAGTAACTTGTGTGTGTGCAGCACCATCTGCTGGTTGGGAAATGTAAATAATTTGTTTTATTTCAACTTTTATTTTCTCTACAAGAAAAAAAATGGAGGCCGAATCAACATCTTAACATGGAATTATTATTTTTTTGATATTTAATTTCAGTACCGTTGAATGCAAAACATAAAATTGCTTGTCTATTATTATTATTGTTAGACATTTGTAAACAGTTTTTGTTTGCCGCAGGGCGTGCTCATGGTTGGCCCCCCGGGTACAGGAAAGACCCTGCTGGCGAAAGCGGTAGCGACAGAATGCCACACCACCTTCTTCAACATCTCCTCCTCTTCACTCACCTCCAAATACAGAGGCGAGTCGGAGAAACTTGTGCGCCTGCTGTTCGAAATGGTGAGTCTTCACACACACACACACACACACACACTTTCGCTTCATAACGTTTCACTCCGGTGCGCACGTGCAGGCGCGGTTCTACGCTCCCACCACCATCTTCATCGACGAGATCGACTCTATGTGCAGCCGCAGGGGAACATCGGAGGAGCACGAAGCGAGCAGACGCGTCAAAGCTGAACTTCTCGTGCAAATGGATGGTATGCGAACACAGATTTGCAGTTGCATTCAGATAACGTTTTAATATATACTGTATGGGCAAAAGTTTGTGGACACCTGACCAAAAGATTGCTCATTCAGCCAAAACAAGGCTCAAGATCTTCCAGTCCATCCCCTGAAACAGGTTTGGATCTGCTAGACGTCCCATATGGTTTTGTGGGAGAGGCGTCCCAATAATTTTGCCCATAGTTGTAGTGTTTTCATGATCCATCTCGTAGGGGTCGGAGGATCGTCTGATAACGACCCGTCGAAAATGGTGATGGTCCTTGCAGCCACAAACTTCCCCTGGGACATCGACGAAGCTCTGAGACGCCGCCTGGAGAAACGGATCTACATCCCGCTGCCCACAGGTACCCCGGAAAACACAGCACGTGGGTTAAAGCGAGGAATCGGATCTCGATATCGCGTATTTAATAAAGTGTGTGTTTTGATTTGAAGCAAAAGGGCGTGCCGACCTGCTGAAGATCAACCTCAAAGAGCTGGAGCTGGCTAACGACGTGGAGATGGAGAAGATCGCAGAGCAGATGGAGGGATATTCGGGAGCCGACATCACCAACGTCTGCAGGTACAACCGGCCAGGACAGTCATACCCATTACAGGGTTTCTGCAGGTGTCACCAAGTCCAATTTAAGACCTTCGATAATGAAATTGAAGATCTATAGCGCAAAGTTCCGAAACTCCACGGAAACTAACAAACAAAAAAGCATTTCAAATGTGTATCTTCACCCTTAATTCTTCACCCTGCAGAAACCCTGGATTGTTTTTTTTTTCTTCCTGCCTCACACAGAGACGCTTCTCTGATGGCCATGAGACGACGGATCGAGGGTCTGACCCAAGAGGAGATCCGGAACATTTCCCGAGACGAGATGCACATGCCCACCACCATGGAGGATTTCCAGATGGCCCTGACCAAAGTGTCGAAAACCGTCTCCGCCTCTGACCTTGAGAAATACGAGAAGTGGATCTCGGAGTTCGGCTCCTGTTGACCTCATTCTCACCCTGGGGGGTAGAACTCTAAGTATATTTTTTTAAGGGGGCAGTTTGTAATAAGAATATTTATAGACACTTTGTATTATAGAGCAAATCTGGAGAAATGGCATTTCAAAAAAACGACAAACTGCACCTTTAAATTATTTCAGCACTTTGAAAAGACGCCTCCAGGAAACGTGACCAATTAGCACTTAGTCTGTGTGTTAAAGTCAAGGCTGTGATTTATTGGAATAGTCTTCACATACCAAATATTTTATAATGCACAATAACATTTTTTAATACACTGCCAGTCATTCGAGGTGCTGCATCGAGGATGAATTTCAAACACACTACTTCCAATCAGTGGGTTTTTTTTTCTAGTGTCCCAGGTGTATTATTAAGCTGATCATGATGTCTATGTAATAAAGTCCTATATATACAGTACCCGGATGAAGTAAAGTTGTGTCCTGAAGCATGCACGCTCGTGCTCCACACACGATTCAATACAAGTTTACGCATTTTTCAAAGGGCTGAAAGACTGTGGGGGGGTGGCTCATTCCATGAACTAAACAGTGGTCGTCATAAACGCACGAGACGCATGCCACGTAGATTTAGGTTTTACAACTCGAGCAGCTTATTCAGGACACCATCAAAGCACAGAACATGAGTGAAATAACATCCATTTGCAATCAGGAATATTTTGACCTTTTTCTTCTCCACAAAAGGAAAAGCGCACGACCGTCCTCCACTTTAAACACAGAGGGTGGTCCCAAAACTACTTTTCGATCACGATTAAGTGCATAAATACATCATTCACTACAATCATTTCTCTCCAGCCCCCATTTTACACACAATGCAACAGCAAAAACAAATCCAGGTAATGCCTTGGTGAACCGGGAAACATCGTTCGTCCTTTTGCATAAAGGAGCGAATCTGAAATGAGTAAAGTGCTACATTTGAAAAAAAAAAGGGATGAAAAGAAAAGAAAAAAAAACCTCACAGAAAACGCATTAACAGTGTTGGAGGGGGGGCTCAGTACAGCTCTGCTTTCACACTGCTCTTCTCTTGTTCCACTCCCAGCTCCATGTTCTCTATCAGGCTCTGCTTCTCCTCCTCTGGCATCAGGGTCTCTGGGTTCAGATGAAAGAAACCCCTGTGTGGGGGAGGGGGAAATAATTATATACAGTGGCCACATGAACACATTCAGTAAAAAAAAGTGCTTTGACCCCATTAGGATGAATTTGAGCAGCACCCCAGGCCTCCTCACCTACATACTGACTTTCCTAAGAGTCTTCCCAGAAGAATGGAGCTCACCATAACAGCAAATGGGGACAATGTGGAACAGGCTATCCGTGTACCTTTTGGTTCGCCAATCAGAAACTTGCTAAAAAAGGACGCCAAATTCCTACCCGAAACCCAAACACTCGCACGTAATACTTGTGTTTCCCCACGTACTTGTGTTCACACGTGGGAAACAGGAGGTCGAGGATCTTGATGATGACCGCCGAGCCGACCACGCCGACCACCACCACCCACATGATGAGGAAGAAGAGCGGCAGAGACTCGGTGCAAAAGCGCCTTAGTCTGTCCCGGAGCTCCTCCACCCAACGACAGACCACCTACACACACACACACAACCACACACACACAACCACACACACAGTCTTGAAAAAGATCTTGAAGCTCCTTCTGCAGTGAATTGGCACAGTGAGCTGCGATTGGTTCTTAAAATTTGACATCATAATACTTAATTTTTTTTTGCTTTTATATAAAGGAGATGCACGTGGTTACCATAGCAACCCTCGTACCAGCCCAGCCATTCTAATGAACTGGATCAGGCTTTAGTTTGGGAAAAGTTGGATTACGTTATAAGACGAGTGCGGCTTGTGAAGAGGGACATCTGGAAGCAGGTCATCGGGATTGAATTTGTCCTCCTCCCCGTGCTCGAAGAGAACGTCGGGTTCCATCCGCAGCGGCGTCTCAGGGAGTTTCCCCGGCGCAGCTGTCTCCTCCTGCGTGGTTTCCGCCTGCTTCAGCGGGTAGTGACTGGTGGTGTGTAGGACCTGCTCATCGACTGTAAAGGAGGGGGAGTATTTATCAGCGTTAGTCGTACGCTTGCAAAGAAAAAAAACAAAAAAAATCGAAGGTGAACACCGACCCGTTTTAGCCACGAACTCCTCGATCATGATGAAGTCGTTCTCCCGTGGCATGGCCACGATCTTGCTGGATCTCGCCGGGTAGGTGGATTGTTCTCGGGTCACCTCCTCGGAGCTCTGGTTCAACAGCATTTTCACTTCCCACACGTCCGGTTGCCAAACCTGCACGTTTTCAACGAGTTGAATTAGGGAAGTGAAGATTCACGATGCTTTCATAACTGATACGAAGAACATCTCAAGCAACACAATCGTTTTTTATTTTTTTTTCCTTCACTGGATCTACAAGTTTATGAACATGTTCCTCATGGAATCTGAAACCCGAGATGTGAATACACAATTACAAATAATTACATTCTGGTGAGTGCTGTTATCGCATTAGGCTTAGAAACAGGAATTCAGACCTTCTCTTCACCCAGCTGGATCATCTCCTGTCCTAGAGTCAGGAGCAGGACCTCGTCTCCTGCTTCGCTCTGCAGATACGAGTGATCCAGCATCAGCCTCAACACGCTGCTGAGGAACGTCTCGGCGCCGTCGCTCAGGCTCGCGTTACTGCCGTATACTGCGGACATATGAGTCAGCGTTACCGTGTTACAGAGATTCAAACACTTCTATAGAACCACATGACGGATTTAAAGCCGTCATCAAATCTCTATTCACTGTTCTAATAACCTTCTGGGGAGATGTTCTACTAGATTTTGTGGAGATTTCATAAAATCAGGTAGTGATGTAAGTGAGAAGGCTACAGGGATTGAGCTCTATAGCAGGAACATCTTCCACTCCAACCCATGGAAAGAAAATCTTCAATTCTACTGCATCTAAAGATGTCATTCACTTGTGTGCCTCCAACTTTGTGGAAGAGGCACATGTGGCTGGAAAAGTCTGGTGTCCCAAAACTTTTGGCCCTACACTGTAGGTTCCTACTGTAATAACACTGCACTCACACAGCAAAGCCTGGCACGGCATCCGCATCACCTCCTGCGGCTTGAGCGGAACCCCGTTGACGCTCGTCTTGTTGTCTGCCAGGGTGATGTTCAAGCTGATCTGAAACCAAGAAAACGTGGTGAGGGTTCGAGGCAAACACGCTTTCAGATATACAGTACAAATGGAATGATTTCTGGGTACCTGCACGTTGTAGGTCGACTCTTCATTTTCACTAACGGCGGTCACGTTGATCACATTTTCCTGTGGATACAAAGGCTGAATTACACACACTTTGCGTTTCTTAGATTAGAATTTTTTATGACTCCATCCAAGCAGGAGGAGATTAGACAAGTCTATTAGCAGGATTGCCAGTATAGTTCCTAACACGACACACACTTGACAATATGACCAAAACCAAAAGCATGACGCAAACAATTTTATGCCACGATAACGATATACAATCATAATTTGTTTTGAGAAAATCATCAGATATACATATCAAATGTGAACCTTTTTGTACTTCCCAGAACAAAGCACACATTTATATAATGTATTTTTTTATTTTAAAAAAAGGTTCAATTGCATTGATACTTTAAACAATTAAAAAAAGTAACAAAAACATGCAGTTTCTGTTTTGTGTGATGTATTCGTTGTATTACTTTAGTCAATACGTTAAAGTAAAGTGTCAAAGTGTTTATTTGAAAAAAATATATAAATATATATTTACATATAAATCGTGTTTGCCAATTAATCGGCATTGATATATTGCTGGAATTATCTGCAAAAATCCATACTGATAGTTGTTCCGGGTCGCGTCTGTAGATGGAGAAATATAAAAATCCACCATCATTACAAGAGCGGCCTCTAGAGGCGAATCACTGTTTAACGTTTGTTTTTACACGCGACTGCACGCTTTATCATAAATTTACTGATATTACATATTTTTATTATTACATATTTTTTATTAATTATAGAATTATTTATTTATGAATGGATAATTTATGAATCACTTCCTTTAGCACTATCATAAATCGGTACTTTTTCTATTCTATTTTCCTAACAAAGTTCATGATCGAAATAATCGGATGATTAATCGTTGTCGGCATTGATTAATCGTTGTTTACCTCCTAATGTCACACCTCAACCAGTACAATTCCTTATATTGATTCCCAGCATAATTCCGAATACATAATATTCCAGAGAAAATTTGTCACTTCCCGTTTTCCACAAGCCCCGCCTCCTGTTGTCTGATTGGCTCGTTTTCCGTAAATGAATGAACGACTTCGAGCAAGCAGCCAATCAAAAAGCAGAGGAGGTGGAACTTGTCCAAATACGTTTTAGAGCAAATTTGGTTTCATAATAAACACATTTCGAAAACATGCAGATACATTTCCTGAAATTATATATGATTAATAATATTAGAACTAATTAGCTGAAATAATTTACCCACACACAGTTAGTTATAATCGCGACTCCCATCAGCTGAAGCTAATAAACACCTAGCAGCGTTCAGCAACTGATTCACAAACCAGGTCGCTCTTCTACATTTACCCCAACTTACTGCGTTGAACTGCCGCGTCTCTGCCAAAGCGGAGACCAAAAGAGGAGAAATCATGAACACAAATATTCCCCAATACGACGCCATCACTGCTAACAAACACGAAAACCTCCTCCTGCTCCTTCTGCTTCTTCTTCTTCTACAGGAAGCTGAACACTAACATCAGCTTAACTGCCACCCAGTGGAGAGAAAAGTGTACTACATTCATAATGGCGGACGGTGTATTTCATATCTAAAGCCTTCAGTAAAGTCCTGCCTGAAACAATCCACATCTCAATACTATCAATAATATAAATAAAGGCCAACTTTAGGCAAAAAGCAAAAAAATTTAAATATTACAAAAGCACTAAATAAACAGAGAATAAAATATATATATTTGTCATTTTCGCTCACTGTTATATTAATTATATAAAATGTAATGTAGAAAATAAAAAAATGGAAAAAAACATGACGGAGTGTCACATTTATTACATTTATTTAAAAACAAAACAAAATTAACAAGACCAAACAGATATTTATGAACATACATTATATACAGACAAATTCTGTGGAGTCCTTCGTTCTGATTCCAGACATAAACACCATAAAATCTACGCACTAATTTGCTCAGAATTTCAGTATAATTTCAGAAAATCGGTACAAAATGGCTGACACCTGATATAGCGCACTGTATCTCCTGATAGAGAGCGAGCACCAAAAAGACTCTTGGATAATGACATCAAATTCTCCACAAATATTTTCCTGTGGATTACTCTATCCAGGTTTGATGCCCCCTGGTGGCGTTTTGCAGAATAGCAGCCATGTACTGTATTTTGAAACTCCCGCCACCATGCTTCACCTTGGTTACGGTGTTCTTAGGTTTACAGAGATATTGGACTTCTGGTAAGAAGATTGTGAGTGCAAATCCCAGCAGCACAATGCTGATAGTGCTCAGCCATTGAGGTAAACCCATAACCCGCAACTACTCATTTGTATCAGTGATATTAATAATGCTATTTTGGCATGTTTGCTAATAGTTTTGCTCATTTCAACAAGCGATAGAAGTCGAGGCAAAATATAGAAAAAGTATTAGAAGTAGAATATCTTCATGGAAGGTTTTGTGTGCAGGAGCATTGTGATGGTAGGACACGTTTGGATCTTCTGGATCAAGTAAAGGGGAAATTTCCTGCTAGCACATCCAAAGACCTCCTATACAGCTATGTTCCTGCAAGTGTGTGGGAAGATGGACATACGGTGTGTGTGCTTGTTTTCTTGGTTTGTTTCTACCAGTCTTGATATTCAGTTAGATCTTTATTCTAGATGACTTGTAGCTGTTAGAGCAGACTGGTCAGGTGACGACTCTGTAGGTAAGAACGCACACTTCGGCAGCTGTTAGGAATAAATGGACCAGTATATGATGTTGAAAATGGTGTAAGCTCCTGGAAAGATCACACGGGAGTACTTGTCGATGGCATGAGTGTCGATCCAGAGGCTGGCGTATGAACGGGATTTTCCAGCTCGGCCGCGAGAGCTTTGCTCCTTGTCTAGAGCCAGATGGACCAACACGTGCTCACGCTTTTCTCCGTTCATCTCGGGCACGCCGTAATGCCCGGTGGTCATGGTGTCCATCTCGCTGTAGCTGCTGCTCATCATCAGGTGGCCCTCGTGAAACATTTTGCAGGTGCACGGCAGCTGGAAGTGGAGGGAGGAGGGAGAAGGGAAGAGAGGCACGGCTTTAATTCTCTTCACAAATTTTTTCTTTTTTTACTATATAAAATCTCCACTGGTTTAAATGTGAAAAATCACATAGACTTATGTTCTATAGATTTAACAATGGTTAAAATCATTTAATGAAATTAGACACTGTAGCTTTAGTGATTTCTGTAGGTCATTCCAAGTCAAAGGTGCAAAAAACATAAAAGCCTTTTTTTGAACAACTCTGTCCTAGCTTGAGGAACATTTAATGCGAGAATTTTCTGGGACCGTAAACCATAAGTACTCTGTACAAAAGAAAGAAATTTGGATATGTAGCCTGGCAGCCTGCCTATAATCCCCTTATATATAAAAATATAAAGGTGAGTAAGCCGGCGATTTGACAGAGAGGGCAAATTCACTTTGGAGTAAAGTGTACAATGATGCGTGAGAGGTTTGCAATGAAATAAATCTTAAAGCTCCATGAAACACAGCATCCAACATCTGAAGATACTTTGATGGGGCTTTCATATACAACAGATCACCATAATCAATAATAAAGAGAAATGTGGCATCAACTAGCCTTTTTCTAGCAGAAAAAGTAAAACAACATTTGTTCCTAAAGAAAAAACCTAGCTTCAATTTCAACTTTTTTTTTTTACTAGATTCTGTATATGAAGCTCAAAAGAAAGGTGCTCATCAATTAAAAATCCTAAATATTTATAAGATGGAACTACCTCAATTGTTTTACCCTGGTCAGTAACAATATTCAGGTCTAACTCTTTTTTCCTTGAGTTTGAAAATACCATTAGTTTGGTCTTCTCTGCATTAAGCACAAGCTTTAAATGATAAAGCTGTGCTTGCACTTGCAGGTTGCAAGCATTCATACGCCTTCCTAATGGTAGCTGCACAACAATAAATGACCGTATCATCTGCATAAAAATGGAAAGATGCATGTTGAACATTTTCCCCTAGACAGTTTATATAAATAGTGAATAAAAGTGGGCCTAGAATGGAGCCTTGCAGGACCCCTTTACAGATTGATAAGTATTTTGACGTTAAGCCATCAACTTGCGTAGCTTGAGTCCTATCAGCGAGGTAGTTAATAAACCAGCCCACAGAGTGTTAAGATATACCTATACTGGTCAGTCTCTGCACTAATATACTATGGTCAACAGTGTCAAATGCTTTGGACAAATCAATGAACATAGACACACAGTGTTTCTTATCATCAAGTGCTTTGACTATATCATCAATTACTTTTATAGCAGTAGTGGTAGTGCTGTTTTTTCCTAAAACCAGATTGATATTTAGATTAAATTGACTGAGCATTTAAATACTCTTTCACTTGTTCACTAACCAAAGATTCCAACACTTTGGCCAAAGCTGAAAGTTTGGAAATAGGTTTATAATTATTTAGCAAGGGAGGGTCACCTCCTTTCAAAAGTGGCAAAACATAAGCAGACTTCCATACCTTGGGAATTTTCTTTGTGAACAGAGAAAGATTAAAAAGATGAGTCAAAGGTTCAGCTAGTATATCTGCAGCTAATTTCAAAAAGAAAGGGTCTAAGTGACCTGGGCCTTCAGGTTTTCACAGATTCATTTGTTTCAGAGCTTTATTTAAATAAATATATAAATAACATAATATATAAATAAATTGTACTTATGGGGAAAAAACTATGGAGTTCTCAGAACAATGTGGACAGTGGAGGATAGAGAAGGACAGTGGAGGTCAATGGTGGACAGTGGAGGACAATGGTGAACAGGGAAGGAAAGAGAAGGACAGTGGAGGCCAATGGTGGACAGTGGAGGACAATAAAGGACAGTGGAGGTCAATGGTGAACATCGGAGGAAAGAAAAGGACAGTGGAGGTCAATGGTGGACATTGGAGGACAATAAAGGACAGTGGAGGTCAATAGTGAACAGTGGAGGATAGAGAAGGACAGTGGAGGCCAATGGTGGACAGTGGAGGACAATAAAGGACAGTGGAGGTCAATGGTGAACATCGGAGGAAAGAGAAGGACAGTGGAGGTCAATGGTGGACATTGGAGGACAATAAAGGACAGTGGAGGTCAATGGTGAACAGTGGAGGTCAATGAAGGACAGTGGAGGTCAATGGTAGACAGTGGAGGACAATGAAGGACAGTGGAGGTCAATGGTGAACAGTGGAGGATAGAGAAGGACAGTGGAGGTCAATGGTGAACAGTAGAGGACAATAAAGGACAGTGGAGGTCAATGGTAAACAGCAGAGAAAAGAGAAGGACAGTGGAGGTCAACGGTGGACATTGGAGGAAAGAGAAGGACAGCTGAGGACAGTGGTGGACATTAGGGAAAAGAAAAGGACAGTGGAGGACAGTGGTGGACATTGGAGGAAAGAGAAGGACAGTGGAGGACAGTGAAATACAATGAAGGACTGTCCTCCACGGTCATATCATATATCACCTCACATCATATACTTACAGTGGCCTCCACAATTATTGGCACCCCTGCCAATAATTTAAGATGTGGTCATGGACTTCTAAAAATTCTCCTTTTTTTTTAAAACAACATAGAACCAATATGCAAAAAAAAAAATAGAAAAATCCAACCTTTCATTTAAGTACATAACTTTGGTGGTAAAAAAAATCATACATTTAGAAAAAAAAAACCTTGAAATTATGTGTCCCACAATTATTGGCACCTCAAACAATTCCTATGAAAAAAAATAAAAAAATTTTTTTACATTTTTCTGTAGTTGCTAAGGTTGGTCAGGGTATCTGGGGACTTTTAATTAGTAATTCATGATTTCCTGTTTCCCTGGGGTATAAATATGACGTGACACAGAGGCCTAATTCTCTTACCCATTTGTCAACATGGCAAAGACAAGAGAACACACCATTCAAGTAAGGCAGATGTGTGTCGACCTTCATAAGTCAGGCAATGGCTACAAGAAAATAGCCACTCGCCTTAACTTGCCGGTATCTACAGTCAGAGGAATCATTAAGAAGTTTAAAACAACTGGAACAGTGACAAACAAGGCTGGAAGAGGTCCCAAGTTTATCTTGCCACAACGCACAGTGAGGAGGATGGTAAGAGAAGTAAAAAAATTTCCCAAGCTCACCGTCACAGAATTGCATCAAAGAGTGGCATCTTGGGGTCACAGAGTCTCCAAAACAACCATCAGACGCTCTCTACATGCCAACAAGCTGTTTGGGAGGCATGCAAGGAAAAAGCCTTTTCTCACTAACACTCACAAACGTAAACGTCTGGAGTTTGCTAAGCGGTATTGGGACTTCAACTGGGATTGTGTGCTTTGGTCAGATGAGACTAAGATTGAGCTTTTTGGCAACAAACACTCTAAGTGGGTCTGGCGTAAAACAAAAGATGAGTATGCCGAAAAGCACCTCATGCCCACCGTGAAGTATGGTGGAGGATCTGTGATGCTGTGGGCCTGTTTCTCTTCCAAAGGCCCTGGGAACCTTGTTAGGGTGCATGGCATTATGAACGCTTTGAAGTACCAGGATATTTTAAATAAAAACCTGATGGCCTCTGCCAGAAAGCTGAAGATGGGTCGTCATTGGGTCTTTCAGCAGGATAATGATCCAAAACATGTGGCAAAATCTACACAAAAGTGGTTCAGCAGTCACAAACTCAAGGTCCTCCCATGGCCATCTCAGTTCCCAGACCTCAACCCAATCGAAAACCTGTGGGGCGAGCTAAAGAGAAGAGTGCATAAGAGAGGACCCAGGACCCTGGATGATCTAGAAAGATTGTGCAAAGAAGAATTATCAAAAATCCCTCTTTCTGTGTTCTCCAATCTTGTGAAATGTTAAATGAAAGTATTAACATAATAATTGTGGCACACATAATTTCAAGTTTTTTTTTTTCCTAAATGTGTGATTTTTTTTACCACCAAAGTAATGTACTTAAATAAAAGGTTGGATTTTTCTCTTTTTTGCATTTGGGTTCTATGTTGTTTAAAAAAAAGGAGAATTTTTTTAAGTCCACGACCACATCTTAAACAGGGGTGCCAATAATTGTAGAGGGCACTGTAACATTTGGAAGTGAGAGCACCTCATAGCTTTAATCTCACCCTCTCTCTGAGCTTCCTTTCTTTGCGTTCCTGAAGAGTAGACAGGTAGTTGACCGCTGCATACTCAATGACGGACAGGAAGACAAAGACGAAGCTGACCCACAGGTAGATGTCCACGGCTTTGATGTAGGACACTCGGGGCATGGACGCGTTAACGCCTGTGATGATGGTGGACATGGTGAGCACCGTAGTGATGCCTGAGGAGATAAAAAAAAAATTTATTCCATGATATTGTAGCCTGGTTGTTTACTGTACAAAAAAATCTCAAAGTAAATTTCACCAAGAGGGACTCGGGCGGGGACGGCACGCCGGTCGATCCAGAAGGACACCCAGGACAGCATAACCATCAGGGTGGCGGGAAAGTAGGTCTGCAGCAGGAAAAAGAAAATGTGACGCCTCAGGGTGAAGTTGATGTACAGACGGTTGTACCAACCTGCAGGAGGAAAAGGAAAGACAACTTTACAGGAAACACATGTTACACATCGGAGACACATGTAATCATCAATGCTATGTATGAAGTACCTGTGCTGCTGTAGAAGGCTAGTTTAGTGGTGGTGTGAAACTCCTGAATGAGGAACTGTGAAAGCGAGATCTTGTCATCGGTCTGCAGGGAGGCGTTCCCCTTCTTCCAGTAGAGCATCAGATCGTCGTCGGTGTAGGCATCTGCGAAGAAGTCAGAGGTAACATGCATTTACAGTTTGAAGGACTGAAGTTAATAATCAGGAGACGTTTCTGGAAACATGTGCAGGTCGTGATCTATGCAAAGCACATATATATATTGCATATATCTTCATGTTTGGATTTCACAGATACCAAAATATATATGTCAGATGCTTGTACATGTATGCTACATATATTTTCGAATATATTACAAAAATGGCCATATTTTAGATTTCTGTATGGGTTGAACAGTACAAGGCTAGAGGTCGACCGATTTGGGTTTTTCTCCAGCCGATGACGATTTATTTTGCCGGAATTTCACAGACGCTTGTTGCCATTCTTGCTCTTGTCTTAGCAACTTAGCGATTATGATGGAAAAGCTACATGAATCCGTTAGTAATGACGGAGAGCTGCTTGCTTTATAAATTTATAGTTCTACTGTAGTTCTTCCAGTTTTCCTGTTTGGATCATGAATACAGACTACTGCTAACTGCTGGTACGGGAGAGTTATTAGTCAGCCAGCGGGATCAATCGGTCGAACCTTAACGGCAGCATTGAACCCAATAAAATCAAGAATTGTACAAGTCACTGAGTTACAGAGTAAAGAAACTGGTACTCACAGCTTTCGATCTCCAGCGAGCATGTCTGGGTGTCCAGAGGAAAGCGGCTGAGGTCCATATTACACATCGCTGTAACTGTGACCCTGAAAATGTTACACACATCATTTACAACATTTAATTTTCTCTCAGAATACCGACAAAGTATTAAGACTCTTTTTTTCAACTGAAGTTTTTGTTCATCTCGTTCCACATTTAGTCTCCACTTGCTCTCATGATAAGATCCATTTTTCTGGGAGGACAAATGATTTTGTGGAAATTTGTGCTCATTCAAACACAAGGGCCTTAGAAAAGAAAAAAATATTGCCGGTCGCACAGCTCATGATATACACAGGAAGATGTCTTCTGGCACACTGACTTATGAAGGTCGGTGCTCCCTGAGACTGTGCATGCAGCGCTGTGCTGCCATCTGTTGGAGTGTTACAAAAGCTTTTTTTTGTATACCACCTAGTGTCTTCATGAAGCTGGCTTTGTTCACAGGTGCATTGTCATGTTGGAGCAGGTTTGGGTTTTTAATCTCAAGTGAGGTGACAAGCCGATGCTTGCTGGAAAAGTCAGGTGTCCCAATACCTTCTGTCCATATAGAGGGTCTCTTGGTTAGTGACGAATGAAAACAATTGCATATTACAGACTGGTACTGTAAAGCTGCTTTGAGACAATGTCTGTTGTAAAAAGCGCTATAGAAATAAACTTGACTTGGTACTTAACTAATTTTGCTTTATATAGAGGTTAGGCACATATTAATAAACGCCCAGATGTGTTCAGCTGCAGCTGCAGCAGCAGGCAGGCGATTAAGCCCTCATCTATAAGCTAGATTTGTACATCCGACAGGCTGGTCACATGACCTCGCTTCTGCACTTCCAACAATTCATGGAACAGATGTGGAATTACCACCATGCTCGTCCGGTCTGGTGCAGCTTTAACTAATAGGAGCTGTGGAGAATCGAATAATACCGGAGTTAAAAGGTGACATCACGTCTAGGGGAAGCACTAAAACCGCAGGCAATCCGTTGCCTGGGAGATTATGTGAGCTTTAATACGCCGTGCTGATTATGGGCTTCTGATTATGGTATGGATTGTGATTTCAGCAACTTTTCGGTATTTACTCAACATGCTTTTTTTGAAAAGTAGCTGCAGTGCCGGTGAGACAGGAGTCAACATAAATAATTGCACACTTGAAATTAGAGCTTCATAGAGCATCATTAATGAACGTCCCGTCACTACCACATGGTTGGAGGCACACAATTGTACAGGATGCAGGTTGCATGATTTTTTCCCACTTTAATTGAACTAGAAGACCCAAACTTGTTCCAGCATGTGCCCCTTTGCCCCTGTACCCTATGTGGAAGATCTCGAGTACACCTTTGTAAGGAATTGGAACGCCACCCACTTTACACACACACAAATCATACATTCGCAATGATAAAAATCCGCATAATTTTTTCCATATAATGTAATGTATGTACAGTTTATGTCTCTGTGGTTGCCAGATGTTTCCCAACTGTATCTAGACCACATGTTTAAAATAGGTCCTTGCTTTTAGGGCCCCAAAACAAACACCCAATATCCAAAAAAAAAAAAACAAGGAAAAAACCCCCACTAAAAATATTTAATTGTTTTTATTAATATTATATAATATGCTTCATCTGAAAAAACAAAACTGGCATCCACAATGTGAGGTTGCTAAAACAAATTCATTCCTAATATCATATTTATCCATTGCGAGTTCTTTAGTATTATGGATTTTGGTGTCCAACCACTTTTTCAGAGTGAAATATTCTTGTTTTGACAAGTTCTCAGACAGAAACTCCGGAAGAAAAACGGTCCCAGGAGCGAATGTTTCCTGCAAAAATCAGCGTTTCACACACAGATCTCACACTGTATAAAAAGTAACAGGTCCACAGACGATTCGGATTCACTACTCAGACCAATGTTTTCCTCGACTAGCAAAAACACAGTTCAGTGATGGTCCTGGTCCTGTTTGCTGCAACATAAAAACGTTTCCTACTAGATTAAAAAACACTTTGCTCTGTACAAAGATGCACATTTTTGTGTGAATATTTACAGCATTTGGCTGATGCCCTTATTGTACAATTGAGCAGCTATGGGCCTTGCTCAGGGGCCCAGGATCTGCAGCTTGGTGTTGCTGGGATTTGAACTCGCAACCCTTGGCTCCAAAATCCAATTACTTAACCACTAAGTTAGCACGTCAATGAAGTTCTTTCTAAAATCTTGGGAACCCCTCTTTTACGCACCTGACACTATAGAGCACTTTGCCGTCCGGAAAAACCCTCAGCATGACGTTGTCCGTTGTCGTGTCGTGGATGAAGGAGCGTTTGGAATGGACGAAGAACATATCAGGGACCCAGATTTTCTTTAACAAGCGGCTATCGAAGGTCATGCTCTGGTTGGTCTTTCCTGGGAAGGACAGACGCTCGTCTTTCCAATAGTGCCTCAGGTACAGGGTCATGGTGAAGTCCTGCTCATCAACACAACAACATTAAAAATCTAGCCAAGAACTCACACATCATCTTTTTGGATTTCTGTTGGACCTTGAACAAAAACTAATAAAAAAAACATGCTTGTCTGACAGATTCTCTCACCATATCCACTTCGGAGATAGTGTCCAGACTTTCGACTTGCACATCCACACCTACAGGAACCGCGGGACCTGAGAAACAACAGTGAAGGATTATTATATGGGTTCTTCTGTAGGTTCTTTGTTGTTTTCCTAATTTTACTTAATAGAGTTTTACCCAACCAACCAGTTCAAAAGCGTTCCTGTTTGATGGTTGTATTTACTTCTAAGCATTCTGGGTATTTAGATGTATTTGTGTATTTGTTTTGATACCACAAACGCACAACTTTGAAACTATTCACAGCGTTCAGCAGACGCCTTCAGAGCGACTTACAATTATCATGTTTATACACCCGAGCAGTTGAGGATTAAGAGCCTGAATCAAGAACCCCCGCAGTGGTGCTGGGATTGAACTTTTACCCTTCTCACTTACTTTTTTTACCCGAACTTTTGACTCTGTTAGCTTCTTCCTACATGTAGATCAGTCATGTATGACTCTACAACGTAATGACAGGGGGATTTGAATAACGCTGGGTATCTCCTCGTCATGGCACCTGTTAGTGAGTGGATTTATTTATTAGGCAGCAAGTGAACATTTTTGTCCTCAAAGTTCATGTTAGAAGCAGGAAAATTGGCCAAGTGTAGGGATTTGAGGGCCAAATTGTGGCGTCTAGACGACTGGGTCAGAGCATCTCCAAAACGGCAGCTCTTGTGGAATGTTTCTGGTCTGCAGTGGTCAGTATCTATCGAAAGTGCTCCAAGGAAGGAACAGTGGTGAACCGGTGACAGGGTGGGGAGCAAAGTCTAGTCCGCGTGGTCTGATCCAACAGACTGTAGCTCAAATTGCTGAAGAAGTTCATGCTGTTGATGCTCAACAGGTCAGGATTGTTGTGGCAGCACAATATTAGGTGGGCCGTCATAATGTTATGTCTGATTGATGTATATATACATCTTTTTTTATTTTTTTAAGCATTTTTACCTCCAAAGCCAGGCCGCATCGTGAAATCGTGGTGGTCGATCCGGAGGAGGTGCTCGGATTTCGGCACAGAACCCTTTGTGATGTCCGGGCCCCTTTTCAGAATAGGACTTTGACCATAATTACATAAGAAACAGTTAGAAACCAACAAACATTATGGACAAGTATTGCGCTAAGCTCTCTACATTATTCATTTACTCAATTATAAATGAAAAAGGCTCTGGTTACCTTCCAGCCTTGCGAATTCCCTCCTCTGTTCTTGCAGCATCTCTTCGGGATCTGCAACAAGCTTAAAAAGTCAATTCACCAATATAATAATGAGTTTGATTTTTCTCTAAGAATGAGCTCCACTCTTCTGGGAAGACGTTCCACTAGATTTTGGGGAGATTTGCAAGTCTTTATTCAGCCACAAGGATGCTAGTAAAATCAGGTATGTAGGTGAGGAAGTGTGGAGGTCTGGGGTGTGTTCCAATTCATTCCCAAAGGTGTTTAATAGGGTTTTAGCTCTATAGCACCCCATCCAAGATCTTTCACATACGTCCAACCCATGCAACCCATCTTCACGGAGCTGGCTTTGTGCGCAGAAGGGTTGTCAACACAGGTTTGGATCTCCCAATTCAAGTGGAGGGACAGCACATCCAAAGACATCCTACACAATTTGCACATTCCATGGGTGGAAAAAGTCACAAAAATAACACTTTTTTTTACATCTTTATCCTCATCCAATCAGAAGGTGTTTGGGTTCTTTCTCAGCAGAATTGATGAAGATTTTAGACCAAACCTTTTTTTTCTTTTTTTTTTTAAGCATGTGGTCACTGTAATCTGGGCTTGATGTCCCCCTGTCACCCTGTTAAAAACTTCAAACCGACCCACCTCGATACCGAAGTAATTCCCCCCGTGAAGGTCATAACAAGTGAATACTGGTATGAAAGATTACGAGGCCCCACCGAGACTTTTCTAAAATCCCCCGGGATCTGACATTTACAGAATACAGTGCGGGTGGAAAAAAAAAGTGAATGGGCCGAAGGTATTATGAAAGAACAGAATATGGTTCGGTTAATGAAAATCTAATTTCATGCTGCTGGATTAATCCTATCTGCTGCGACCTGAAGATGGGAGTCACCTCTAAATATGCTGCAGTCTAATCGTATTAAAGATCTTATTACAGTGAAAAAAAATATTACTGCTTATGTTCATATATATATATATATATATACACACACACACACACACACACACACACACACACACACACACACACACACACACACACACACACACACACACACACACTTTGGGATCTCTCTGGAAGAATTAGCATAAAATTTCCCTTTGCTTGAACTAGGAGACCCAAACCTGTTCCAGCATTCTCCTGTCCACAAAACTAGCTCCATGAAGATCTTCTACAGAGGTCAAAACCCTATGAAACCCTCAATAACTCCAGACGACCTCCTCACTTTTATACCTACATCAATACCTTGCTAACACTCTTGTGACTGAATAAATGACCCAGAGAATTAAGTTGAACATCTTCCCAGAAGAGTGGAGATTATTAGAAGAGGAAATGGAGAATAGATGTGGAATGGGACCACTACGCTCTACATGTTCTCTGCTCCTGAGTGACATCGCTTTTTATCTCTCGTCACTTCAGATCTCATCTCACGTCTTTTCTGTTTCACACGACTCCGCAGAGGCTCTTCCTTTCTGTCACATTGTATCCCGAACGGGACGTTATGATGTAGGGGGTCATGCCTTTTGAAAAATTAGACATGAATTTCCACAATGTCATATTTGCATGTATTCACTGAATCGTGGCCCCCAGTTCTAAAGTCCGGAGCAAACGTTTGGTAATTACTGCTAATTACTTCTATATACAAGATGATGATGCACTAAGGAAGTGAGGAGACCTGGGGGTGGGGTTCCATTTCATCCCATAGGTGTTCAAATAGGGTTTAGGCTCTATAGCAGACCACTCAAGATCTTCTACCATATCCAAACCATGTGAAGAATATCTTAACGGAGCTGGATTTGAGCAGGGGCGTTGTTGGAACAAGTTTGGGTCTCCGAGTTCAAATTAATTTTGTGCTTTTGAGACCACCAGAGTGAAAACATCTCGGGGAGTTTTTTCTTGACACAGTTGCTCATCAGGGACAAACATACTTACAAAGAACATATTAACATTTAATCACCACATTATCTGTGTAAAGCTACTTTAAGACAATGTTCATTGTTAAATGCCCTATACAAATAAAAATGAATTGAATTGAATTATCCACTCAAGTAAAGTATAAAGAAGCTCATTTATAATCTACTCGGAGTAGAATTATCAAATCAGACAATGGTGTGTGTGTGTGTGTGTGTGTGTGTGTGTGTGGTGCTGGAATTTGGTGGGAATTTGCGCTTCTTCACGTTTGATACATTTAAAGCGATGCATCAGCGTATTTAAAGTTTTTATATTAAAAACCGACCCATGAATTGATGATGTACAGGAACGAGTGTAAATCTTTAATCAGAGAGATGCTTTGCTCATCCTTCAGGTGACATTCATTTGACTGATTGATGTGGCTCCGTGCAAGGACGCACACACACACACACACACACACACACACACACACACACACACACACACACATAAAAAATCCCTAGGGATTGCATCTATCTCACTGTACTGTGTGTTTCATGTCAAGTTTTCAGTTAATTAATCAATTACTGAGGAGCACAAGAACAGCCCCATTCAAAGTGGTCCAGGTCGCACATTTAGTTACCCCCATCATCATCCAGACCATCCTTAACCCTCATCTGCCACAGAGCATGCTTTCACACAATTTTTTTTTAAGAAAAACTACATCAACGACCACTAGGGTCTCGAACGCAGCATCTCCACAGGTTCATGTGATTTCCACTTGCATGGGGATTCCATCATAATTCAAACTAGAAGCTTCGATTGTCAAATAATGTCCAAGATGCAGGAAAATTATGGAAGGGAAGAAAAATGGGTGGATGATAAAATCAAAGGAAGGGTGAAGTTTTAAAATAATAAAAAGAAATATACAAAAAAAATAAAATTATTATATATATATATATATATTAGATTTTTGATTTTATTTATCTTGGTTTTTAAGAAGATTGTCTTTTTTTTTTAAGCTCCAGTCTGACTCAGACGCCAGCAAGGTGGAGGTGGAGTACTGGTTTGGGCTGGTATCATCAAAGATGAGCTTGTGGGGCCTTTTCGGGTTGAGGATGGAGTCAAGCTGAACTCCCAGTCCTACTGCCAGTTTCTGGAAGACACCTTCTTCAAGCAGTGGTACAGGAAGAAGTCTGCATCCTTCAAGAAAAACATGATTTTCATGCAGGACAATGCTCCATCACACACGTCCAAGTACTCCACAGCGTGGCTGGCAAGAAAGGGTATAAAAGAAGAAAATCTAATGATATGGCCTCCTTGTTCACCTGATCTGAACCCCATTGAGAACCTGTGGTCCATCATCAAATGTGCGATTTACAAGGAGGGAAAACAGTACACCTCTCTGAACAGTGTCTGGGAGGCTGTGGTTGCTGCTGCACGCAATGTTGATGGTGAACAGATCAAAACACTGACAGAATCCATGGATGGCAGGCTTTTGAGTGTCCTTGCAAAGAAAGGTGGCTATATTGGTCACTGATTTGTTTTTGTTTGGTTTTTGAATGTCAGAAATGTATATTTGTGAATGTTGAGATGTTATATTGGTTTCACTGGTAAAAATAAATAATTGAAATGGGTATAAATTTGTTTTTTGTTAAGTTGCCTAATAATTATGCACAGTAATAGTCACCTGCACACACAGATATCCCCCTAAAATAGCTAAAACTAAAAACTACTTCCAAAAATATTCAGCTTTGATAATGAGTTTTTTGTGTTCGTTGAGAACATGGTTGTTGTTCAAATTAAATCCTCAAATAAAATTAATCCTCAAAAATACAACTTGCCTAATAATTCTGCACTCCCTGTATAGCCAATAAAAGTGTGTCTATGGAAAAAAGGGTGAGGTCCATGTGCATCATGGAAACACTAGACACCGTGCATTTCCCACCAAGGCCTTACCTGTCCCACATGAACCAGTCCACCTCTCATTAGGACACCACAGTTTTAGAAAGCATGGATCTTCTGGAGAAACGCAGTAGAACACAGCAGTGCATCACAATTTATTTTATTCATATTAACCTCATAACACGAGTCCAGTCTTTTTATTAATTTTTTTATTTGAAATCAAGCCAAATTTGTGCGTTTTTTTTCAACACGATAGAAAAGAATAAACGGTTCATAAAAAAAACATGGACTGAAGACAAAAGCAGCAATCAAATCCACACTGATGTATTCCAGCTTGTGCAGTTTGCTACAGATGCAGGTCGTGAGCTCTGACTAGTGCGCCCTCTCTGACCGTCCAATCGAAGGACGTGAAAATGCCGACTCGATTGGACGCCTGCTGGATGGCCCCACAGTGGCCAAATCGTAATCTGATTTGTTACAGCAACAGCTTCAAGCAACATGGATGAGAATCTGTTTATTTTTTATGGAAGAGCTATGAAATTAAGAGAATGGAAATCAGGGATTCTGATTTTAGAGTAGAGGCCAGCAGAGAAGGCCTCGCTAAACCCGCTACGGCTAGACTCAAAGCTGGAGACTAAACCTGTTCCAAAAGCGCACTATCTCAAAACATCATGCACATCATTTATCATTTCCACCATTCGACAGTTCAGTCTAGTGTATCTCTCTATCTGTAGGGGTTTATTTTGCCTGGAAACTCGAAGGAACCCAAATGAGATGAGGAGATTGTTGTGAGAAACTCCACACAGACAAGTCAAGACAAGACAAGACAAGATGAGGGACCCTGGAGCTGTGAGGTGGCAATGCTACTACCCACTGTGCCGGCGTTCCAACCCTTCTCACAAAGCAGCTTCACACAAATACGGATGTGGAGTCAGATCCTTAACGAGCACACCAGAGGAAACTCTCTGACATGATGCAAGACAGAAACCGCTCGAGGATCCGGACTCAAAATGGCATCACCAGGACCAGCGTAGGAAGTTTCTTCAAAATCTTAGAAAAATGTCTTTTCTCTTTGACAGGTTTTGGCAACGTTAGGGGGGGAAAAAACTATTTTTTGCAAACACACCATTAGAGTGAAACATTAGCAAGAATATTTCTGTTAGATAAATAAAAAAAGATATTATATATTTCTAAATATAAACACAGCATTTATTTTTCTGTTTGACAATTTTTATTAAAATTATTTAAAAAAGAGGCGAAATTAAATAGATTTTTTTTTTTTTTTTTTTTTACGTAACCCTTCCGTATTTTGTGTAAACAGTATAATACTGTAATTGTAAAAACATAAACTTCCATCTTGGCTTTTTCCCCATAATCTCTCCATAATATGTGTGTGTGTGTGTGTGTGCGTGTGTGTGATGTGTAAGTACACGAGCGAAAAATTGATACCACGTGTAACATATTTTAATACTATTTTAGTATCTTCTCAAGGGAACCAACTATAGAAATAAAACTTATATTTTTTAAATATATTAGATAGATTTTAGTCAATGTGCAGTTTGTACAACAGCACAGTTTACTGTCCTCTGACCTCCTCACCTACATCAGTACTTGACTTTCTAACACCCTTAAGGCTAATTGAAATTTTACAAATCTCCACAAGCACACTCCAAAATGTGAAGGAACATCTTCCCAAAACAGTGGAACTTATTTTATATAGAGACTAAATGTGGAATGGGAAAAATCTGATCCGGTGTCCATACACTTCTGTCCATGTCCATTAGATGGCACTGTTTTACCAATTCCAAGCAAGAAAAAAATAAAAATAAAAAATCTGGAGGTTTAACTTTCCAATTGATTTTAACTTTACTTTAACTTCTATCTATCTATCTATCTATCTATCTATCTATCTATCTATCTATCTATCTATCTATCTGCTTGTTTATTTTATGCATGTATTTTTTTTTTATTTATTCACATGAAATTTGATGCTATATATTATGTATTTTTCATTATTTAAATGATGAATAAATATTTATTTAAAATAGAATGATTAATTAATTAAATACGAATAATGCTATTTATTTAATAAGAAACCCAGCCAGTCTACAGAGACGTCAGACAAAGGAGCAGTGTAGGAGAGTGGAGGTTCGGGTGGGCACTTTAAATGTTGGTACTATGACGGGTAAAGGGAGAGAGATAGCTGATATGATGGAGAGAAGAGTAAGAGTGTAGTGGAGGTGAAGAGAGTTTCTGATAGGGTGATGATCGTGAGGCTGGAAGTTGAAGGCGTGATGATAAATGTCATCAGTGCTTATGCTCCACAAGTGGGCTGTGAGATTGAGGAGAAGGAAAGATTCTGGAGTGAATTAGATGAAGTGGTAGATGGTGTACCTAGGAAAGAACGATTGGTGATTGGGGCATACTTTAATGGGCATGTAGGTGAAGGGAACAGAGGGGATGAGGAGGTGATGGTAGGTATGGTTTAAAGGAGAGGAATGTGGAGGGCCAGATGGTGGTAGATTTTGCTAAAAGGATGCAACCTGAAGGAGATTGGAGACTGTAAGGTTTCGGCAGGGCACAGTGTAGCTAGACAGCATCGGATGGTGGTGTGGAGGATGGTTTTGGAGGCGTAGAAGAAGTGGATGAGGGTGAGGACTGAAAGAAGAATAAGTGGAAGCTGAAGGAGGAAGAGTGTAGTGTGAGGTTCAGGGAAGAGGTCAGACAGGGGCTCGGTGGTGGTGAAGAGGTGCTGGATGATTGGGGAACGACTGCAGGAGTGATGAGGGAGGCAGCTAGAAAGGTACTTGTTGTAACACCTGGAAATAGAAAGGAAGATAAAGAGACGTGGTGGTGGAATGAGGAAGTGCAGGAGAGCAGAAGGAGAAAGAGGTTGGAGAACCAGAATTGGGATCAGCAGAGTGATGAGGATTTGTTTGAGAAGTTGGACATTGAGGAAGGAGAAAAGGATTTGTACTCATTATTTATTAAATACATTTGTATTATTATAATTAGTAGTAGCTAAGTAACTTAATTAAAACAATATTTTTAATAAGACATTTCCTTTTCAAAAAAATATTAAGTTTCTTTAAAATGTGTTTTCATTATAAACCAGTTTTGACAGTGACAGTGTTGTGGTATACCTTTTTATTGCACAATTCACCTCTTGGCCAGCAGAGGGCGGTAAAAACGTACAAGCCTCTGCTTTAATCGAATGTTATTGTCTCTCAATTATTTTCCTGTCACTTTCCTTCCATCAGTCGAAGACATAAAATATTGTAAATGTTTAGGAATATATTTTCCAAACTCATTGTTTCTCCTGCTTTAAAAACAACTCCATCTGTTTCCCCTCCTACTCCCCCCACCACCGCATGCAGACTTAATCAGGATTTGGTGGGTGGTGTTTTTCGATGCCGAGCTGAACTCGTTACGTAACCTTTTATCTTCCCCCGTTTGTATCACTTCATTAGCGTGTAATCTGCGCTAAGCAGCTGTCAGCTGACTGACGGAACAGGGCTCACAGTTCAAACGTCTATTCATGAAGCTAATGGGGGAAAAAGAAAAGCCCCCGAGATCACAGACCACTCACTGCTTTAGCGCTTTAGAATCAGACGAAGAAACAAAGCTTCGTTTTACACAATCAGAGGTTTTAGTGGCAGATATACAGTAGATCAGACGCTTTGGTTATTGTTGCTCAGTGGGTTAAGGCTCTGGGTTACAGGTCGGAGGGGGTTCAAGCACCAGTATCGCCATGCTGGCACTTTTGTGGCCCTTGAGCAAGGCCCTTAACCCTCTGTGCTCTGTATCATGGCTGATCCTGCACTCTGACCCCAGCTTTCTAACATCTCTAGGACAATTATCTTTCCTTCCTTCCTACAATATACAGACAAAAGTATTTGGACACCTGACTTTGACATGTTCATGAGCATATTAGATTTAACTTAAATGATGGACAAAAGTATTGGGACATCGGACTTTTGCATCCATGTGTGCTACATCCATGTGTGCTACAGGTAATAAATTCAGACAGTTTACTGAAGGCGTTCATAATTATCCAGCAGCGTCTGCTGTTAGAGGAACAGATGCAGTGGATCCTGATCGTGTGTGTCGCCGCAGACTGAATTTCACTGAAGATATAAACTACAGCTTTTCTCATTTTCTCCTGTGGACCGACGGCTTGGGGATAAAAACAATGCCGAATGACATGGATTGGAGACGTTATACACTATACGCTATATGAGCAAAAGTTTGTGGACACCAGGCTACAGGTTCAGGACTGTATGTAGTTTCTTGAGTAACTTCTTCTGTCACTTTCACTCTTCTGGGAAGATGTTCCACCAGATCTGTTCTGTCATGTGCTGATGGGGGAGAAAAAGCAAAGAAAAAGAAAGAAAGAAAGCAATCACACACACAAAAAAAAGAGAGAATGCAAGCAAACCAGGCGGGAGAAGAAAGGAAAAAAAGAAAGAAAGAAAGAAAGAAAGAAAGAAAGAAAGAAAGAAAGAAAGAAAGAAAGAAAGGAGTGAGTAAGAGCAAAATAAAGAAAAAAGGTCAGTGAGAGCAAAAGAAAGAAAAAAGAAAGAAAGAAAGAAATCTTTTCAGATTAAAAATAAAATAAAAATGAAGATAGAATGCAAGCAAGCAAGAACGATATATAGATAGAAAAAGAAAGTAAAGAAAGAAAGAAAGAAAGAAAGAAGGTAAGGAGTGAGTAAGAGCAAAATAAAGAAAAAAGGTCAGTGAGAGCAAAAGAAAGAAAAAAGAAAGAAAAAGAAAGAAATAAATCTTTTCAGATTAAAAATAAAATAAAAATAAAAATGAAGATAGAATAGAAAAAAGAAAGTAAAGAAAGAAAGAACGAACTGAATATTTGTATTCTAATGTATTGACATGATAAAGGAAATTGATTGGACAGTAAATAAATAAACTCTTCTGCTCCTGGAGATATTCAGTAATAATACTGTTTATAATTAAACAAAATAAAAATCCAAACATCATCACCAACTTCACCTCTGGACTTCATCCATCTCCTGAAATCTTCTTCTTATGAACAGAATCAAAAAGATTCGAGTTCCTGAGATGAAATGATTACTGATGTTCCTTATAGAAAAAAAATCACTGAACCAATTCAGTAAATAAATATAAATGAATAAAAAAAAGGGGGGCTTAAGGGCCTTGCTCAGGGGCCCAGAAAAAAAAATGCAAGTAAGCAAAAAAAAAAAAAAAAGAATAATTTGAACAGTAAAAAAATTAAAAAGAAATGAATAAATAATACAGAATACAATATTTGTATTCCAAAGTAGACATTGTTATAAAAAAAATGAAATAATTGAAAAAAATGTTTTTATTATTAATTAAAAAAATAAAAACAATACAATACAATTGTGTGCCTCCAGAATTATGATTTGAGTTTGAATCACATATGTCTTGGAAAGTTCAGGTGTCCCAATATTTTGGATAATAATAATAATAATAATGATAATAATAATATATATATATATATATATATATATATAAAATAAAAACCAGTGTGCGTTGTTTCTTTATCTATTTTATTTTTATTTATTCTTGCAAGCGTTTTTTTTTTTCTCCCACCTACTGATTTAGCATTCAGTCGTGCTACACACATCTCTACATCCAGGCTGCCAAGAGATTCGCCATTTATTTTTCTCATCATTTTTTTGTAAACACAGAAACTCGAAGACGTCCCTGGAGTGGGTTGTGATATTTGTTTGGATGAGGGATTAAGCCTCCTCAGAATGGCAGTTTCAAACATGGATTACTGGTTCACAGACATTCAGGAGATCTCTGTTTGAGCAAAACCAAGATCCTGAGAGGATTCCGGAAATCTCATCACCTCCTTTCTCAGAAGGTTCGAGGTTGCTAGTTGGTACTGAAGGCGATTATCTAATGAGTATTGGAGCAGACGTCTAGAAACCCAGCACCAGGTTCTGACTAAACTGAGTGTTTGGAAAATACAGTAGCAGAGTCACGCTGGTTGTAGCAGAGTCTTCGGTGTGACTTCTTCCCTCTGATGCATTCTAGGAATTTGTTTAATTCATAAACAAAATCGCTCTTCACCTCCATGAAGACTCGTTTTTTTATTTCAATAAGCCCCTCCCATCCGACTAGCTGAAGCTATAGAAAAAACACGCCTCTTACCGAACAAGATGAAAAGCAGGATGATGCTCCTGTGAACAAAGCCACGTCCATGAAGAGATCTTTTACATGGGTTACAGTCAGAGGTGAAAGAAAGAAGGAATGAAAGAAAGAAGGAAAGAAAAAAAGAAAGAAAGAAAGAAAGAAAGAAAGGAGTGACTGAGCAAAAGAAAGAAAAAAGAATATAAGAAAGAATGAAAGAAAGACAGAAAGAAAGAAAGGAAAGAGTAACTGAGAGCAAAAAAAATAGAAAGTAAGAAAGAATGCAAAAAAGAGAGAAAAAAGTTACTGACAGCGAAAGAAGGAAAGAAAGAAAGAAAGAAAGAAAGATAGGAGTAACTGTGAGCAAAATAAATAAAAAAATAGAAAGTAAGAAAGACAGAAAAAAGCAAGAAAGGAGTGAGTGACAGCAAAAGAAAAACAGAAAGAAAGAAGTGAGTGAGAGCAAAAGAAAGAAAGAAAGAAAGAAAGAAAGGAGTGACTGACAGCAAAAGAAAGAAAGAAAGAAAGAAAGAAAGAAAGAAAGAAAGAAAGAAAGAAAGAAAGAAAGAAAGAAAGGAGTGAGAGCAAAAGAAAGAAAAAACGAGTGACTGACAGCAAAAGAAAGAAAGAAAGAAAGAAAGAAAGAAAGAAAGAAAGAAAGAAAGAAAGGAGTCAGTGAGAGCAAAAGAAAGAAAGAAAAAAAGAAAGAAAGGGGTGAGTGAGAGCAAAAAAGAAAAAAGAAAGAAAAGAAAGGAAAGAGAGATAGCAAAAAAGAAAGAAAGAAAGAAAGAAAGAACGAACTGAATATTTGTATTCTAATGTATTGACATGATAAAGGAAATTGATTGGACAGTAAATAAATAAACTCTTCTGCTCCTGGAGATTTTCAGTAATAATACTGTTTATAATTAAACAAAATAAAAATCCAAATATCATCACCAACTTCACCTCTGGACTTCATCCACCTTCTGAAATCTTCTTCTTATGAACAGAATCAAAAAGATTCGAGTTCCTGAGATGAAATGATCATCACTGATATTTCTTATAGAAAGAATCACTGAACCAATTCAGTAAACAGATGAATGAATGAATAAGAAACGAAGCAGTCGAGGATTGAGGGCCTTGCTCAGGGGCCCGGGTGTGACAACTTTACAACTGGAAGTCCAACATTCCAACGGAATGAAAACACCCGAGGCACTGAGATCAACTGAAATCGTCGTCATTTGTATGTTGATACACTGAGATTTTTATTGTCCTGTAATGAAATGGACAAATTTAACGAAACAACAATCCAAACCCACGTCACCACAAATCCATCTACTGATATATTCCATGTTCCATAATGCACACATTTTTATTCTGGAAATTTCCACACATCAAAACACATTTTTTGTTTGTTTGTTTGTTTTAAATTACAACCATTCAATCGATCAATTCTAATGGGTTTAAAAAAAATTATATTCAAATATAATCAATATTGGTATAATTGGGCAAAAGGCTTCCACAATAACTACATTTTTACAATTTCTTTAGCACTTTTTTACCTCCATGCCGTGACAAAGTTGAAGAAATCCAGAATTTTTTTCCATCATCTTAGATTTGTTTCGACTGTAATCTCAAAATATAAAAATCTAGATCAGTTGGACTTGCATTCACTTATATTTAGACTACATTTTTTTTCGTGTCCTGACAAAAAAATCTCAGGAGATGAACAGTTTCAAAAATCCTCAGCCCATATGTCCTTAACCTACATGCTACAGTCACTGAGAAGGATCTCCTTTTCTTCAGGACTCTGCAGTGCAGCTCTGGTACATGACTAGTTTAATTGGATCATTGCAAGAATTGATTTCGGGGAATAAAACACTCCAGGATGTTTACAGACACCCAGTGGTTGGCCATTTTTCCCATAATGCCACGTCTCCTGGTGTATTTTACACCTTATGTAATTATACTCCAAATTCGTAGCTCTAATCAGTAACCTCCTGCTCCATAAGGATCTACAAACCTTCTTCACTTTGATGCTGGTTTTTAGGAATGGAGGTAAATATACTTTAGTTTTCCCCATTTCAATTACAGGTTAATGGATAGTTGTGTCAAAAGTCCTGAGTCTGAGCGACACAAAGTAAACCGCTTTGAAACTTGAGGGGAAAAATCTGAGCTTTTGGAAAGTCAGACGGACGTCCTATCAGCACGCCGAGAGTTTGAAAAAGATTTCAGGCTTCTCCCCGATTAAAGTATGAAAGAATATCCGCTGTGCTTTAGGCGTCTTACCGTTTTCATGTCGTTCGTTTACACCAAAAATCCGTTGTCTCGAAGCCCCGCGGTAACGGAGCTTCGTTTTTCTATCCATAAACTCGAAGGATTCACCAGTAGACGGACCAGTAAATGAGGTTGAAAAAGATGTAGGCTCCAGGAAAGATCATGCGCGAGTACGTGTCGATGGCGTGTGTGTTCTGGATAATGCGGAAGCCGCGGAGGCCTTTCTTCTTGGCGCCTGTGGACTCGTTGTCGACAGCGAGGTGCACCACCATGCGCTCGTGCTTGTCGTTCGGGTCCTCGGGCCCGTTGGGGGTACGGCTGTAACCGGCCAGGCTGTTGCTATGCGCCTTGCTGTACGTCCCGTCCACCATCATGCTCTTGCCACGAGGCAGGCCGCATGTACACGGCAAAGACTGCGTAAACAACAAGCGGTCGGTTAGGGAGTTCTTTAAATCGTTCAGACACAAGAACAACAGAAAGAGTTCATTCGCTGAATTATCAATAAATATTAGCTTGAAATGGTGTCCAGACCTGGTGTCGGGCTTTTTCTCGGAATTTGCGGTCTTTCCCATCTTTCACAGTAGTCAGGTAGTTGACCGCGGCATACTCAAGGACCGACAAGAAGACAAAGACGAAGCTGACCCACAGGTAGATGTCCACTGCTTTGATGTAGGACACTCGGGGCATGGATGCGTTAACGCCTGTGATGATGGTGGACATGGTGAGCACTGTGGTGATGCCTGAGGAGATAAAAAAAACAGGTTCTGAAAAGAAATTCAGCTAAGGGTTTGGATTGAATCCGGGCAGTGAAATTACACCTACATACTCATCCTGGCCACTTTGTCTCCGTCCCAATATTTTATGGAAAATGTGCATGCACACAATAGAAGATCCAGGTGTTCAAAACCACCCCTGGCATTTTTCCCCCCCATGGTTCACAGCTGCATTTGTCATTTTGTAACAGATGTTCTGTGGGCTTATTTGTTGCTGTGAGGCCGAGGCACGGCAATTCATAAGGCGAGACTTTAAAAGATTAGGTCAGCCTTAGGTAATCAATTTGCTGGAGTGCTGCAGGAAAACAAAACAATTCCCAAGTTCCTGAAACAAAGAAAAGTGTCGAAAGACCCACAAAGTCACAGAGATGGAGGCACACGACTGTATGGGATGTCTTTGGATGTGGTCAAATGAAATACGAGGTGGTATTCAAAAAGTTTCAAGAGTGATGGTGCACCTTTGGGATTGATTGGAACGCTGATGATTTTTTGTCTCCTTGATCCAGACTGGTTTATGTTTCGGTGAAGAGTTAAATTTATGGCATTTGGGGACTTGAACTGGGCAGGAAAGGGTTAAGGGCCTTACCGAAGGGCTCAGTAATGGCAGTTTGGTGGTGGGATTTGAACTTGTGACCTTCCAATCCAAAGTCCAATGTCCTACCCACTGATCTACCACCTGAGTGTTTGTAAAATGAGTACATTATTTAGAATATCAAAAGGAAAACATCCGAATAGGTCAAGGTTCAAGATGAATAAATGATGACTGACGTAAGGAGTTGCTTTTGCAAACGCATGAATATGAGAAAAAACTCGAAACGAAAAGAAATACTGCACCTAAGGACACTCGGGCGGGGACGGCACGCCGGTCGATCCAGAAGGACACCCAGGACAGCATGACCATCAGGGTGGCGGGGAAGTAGGTCTGCAGCAGGAAGAAGAAAATGTGACGTCTCAGAGTGAAGTTGATGTACAGCCGGTTGTACCAACCTGCAGGAATTAACAATATCAGTCATTTCACCTTGGATCACAGTTCACAACCGAAACCAAAATCGGTCCCGTATAGCTTTAAGAACATCGCTGTTGTTACATCCCTTTATCCCTGTGAACAATATGACATTGGGTTGACCTCCATGGCCGTAACAGGAGCTCAGCTTAGCGTCAAGTAAATCAAAGTTTAATCGAACTTCATCCTCACTCCGACATTTGCTGAAAGTTATTTGACCAAGAATCGATCACTCAGCATTTTTAACGTATACCTCAAAGACAACCCACGATTCCAATTCACGACACGGAATACCAAAAACCTCCCCGGTTCAATTCGTATCATGAGCAACTACTCCTGGATTATCTCACATATATCACGTTCATTTTCCATGATTGATGAGATAAAGCGATCACTGGTGTTTGCAGTGTTGAAGTGGATCAAAGAATGGGGACTATTTCATGTGCTTCTTCCCCAAAAATGTGGCAGCATGAACATTTCTCTTCACTTGAACTAGGAAACCCAAAATCTGCTCCAGCAGGATAATTCTTTTTATCTATTTATCCACCCATCTGTCTATCTGTCCATGTATTTATCTATCTATCTCAAGTAGAAAACCTTGACAAGCTGATATTTATGATTGATTGACTGATGGATAGATGTCTAGCAATCTATATGTTTATTTATTTATCTCTTCATCCCTCCATCCATCCGTTCATCCACAAAAACACTGTTCACAGGGTAATCGCAAGTGTTCAGTGTGAACTGTTCTCATATAAGTCTGTCTGTCTGTATATGAATATGTCTGTCTGTCTGTCTATATATGAATCTGTCTATAAATGAATCTGTCTGTCTGTCTAGTCAAGCTGATTTTAACGTGAGAGAGGGTACAATACAAACGTTCAGGGTACTTAACTAATTGGTTGTTGAAACAGGGGGTGGAGCCACTTTCTAATCATTTACATTTACGGAATTTAAAAGGCGCCTCTTATACAGAGTGAATTATAATTATCTCATTTATTCAAGTGAGTGATTAAGGGCCTTGCTCAAGGGCCCATCAGTATCAGGTTGCTGGTGTTTGGATATTAACTCAGCTATCTAAACAGTGCAAAAGACCAGTGTTCCAGTGTTCTTCAAACAGGCCCGAAAATGCAGTGATTATTCTCTAATGTCACCCAAACAATAAACACTACCTGTACTGCTGTAGAAGGCCAGTCTGGAGGTGGTGTGGAACTTCTGAATGAGGAACTGAGAAAGCGAAATCTTGTCGTCTATGCTGAGGGATTCGTCTCCACTCTTCCAGTAAAGCATGAGATCCTCATCTGTGTAGGCATCTGCATGCAGAAAACGTTTAGTCAGTTATTTTTCCATGCGTACACTCAGAACACTCATATTTACTCCAGGATTATTCAGGTTGCTGTGAAGAAAAACAGTTGGGTGTCAGTATTTGAAGATGGAAAAAATAAATGTAGATTTTTGTAACATACAGCTTTCCAGCTCCAAGGTGCAGGTTTGTGTGTCGAGAGGAAAACGACTGAAGTCCATGTTACATGCTGCAGTTACTGTCACTCTGCAGAACACAAAACAGCAAACTCACATAAAGTCACAACTCACTCAACTTAGCTTCAACTGATTTTATATTGTCTGTCTGTCTGTCTGTCTGTCTGTCTGTCTGTCCAACCAGTCAACCGTCTATCTACCTGTTTGTCTGTCCATCCATCTAGCCATTAATCCAACTAGTCAAACATCTGTCTGTCTGTCCATCCGTCCATCCATCTAGCCATTGATTTAACCAGTCAACTATCTGTCTTTCTGTCTGTCTGTCTGTCTAGCCATCGATCGAACCAGTCAACCGTCTATCTATCTATTTACCTGTCTGTCTAGCTATTGATCCAATCAGTCAACCATCTGTCCATCCGTCAGTCTGTCTGCCCATCCATCCGTCCATCTACCTACTAATCCAACCAGCCAACTGTCTGTCTGTCTGTCTTATATTAAAAATAAAAATGGAAAAATATGGAGTACAAATATGCCACTTGCTGACTAGGAATTAAACACACAAACACTGACCATGTAGATGTAACCACATTTAGAGAAAAAACATCTCTGCTAAACAACTCCCACACCTGAGGCTGTACAAAACATGTCCATCAGGATACACCCTGAGCATGATGTTATCCGTAGTGGTGTCATGGATGAAGGAGCGTTTAGAGTGGACGAAAAAAACATCAGGGACCCAAATCTTCTTTACCAGGCGACCGTCAAAAGTCATACTCTTATTGGTAGTGCTGGGGAAGGACAGACGTTCGTCTTTCCAGTAATGCCTCAGGTATAAGGTCATGGTGAAGTCCTGGGGACAGGAGAATTAGAGATTACTGATACACCATAGTAAACATGGTAGATCTACAACTGGGGTTATTTTGATTTCTTTAAGCTTATGAAGTTCAAGTTTTTCTGGTAAATATTTATTATGTACGATGAAATATCTCGGGTCAAGGCATGGCTGAAGAATGAAAATTCAGTCTTGGAAGCGAAAGTCACTGAAGGAGAGCGCTCGAAAGAAAGAAAGATCTCTAAAAATCCCAGAGTAATCCATTAATCCATTCCAGAGGACGTGCAGCCGAAAAACTGTTCACACTGTATTTCTGTTTCAGACATGATTCCTGTTAGTCCTGTTCGTCCCCTTGACTAAAAACCCGGAGTTGAACCAGAACATACCATTAAAACAAACAGGGATTCGACCCTTTAGTTTAACAAAGAACCCTCTACTGCAACATTTTTTCTTTTCGATTTTGATGCATGAAAGTGACACCGGGCCAATTTATGGGAATATGGAACAGATCGTTTTCTTTTCTGGCACAATAACACAAAAACTACCGCATTCCAGTCGGCATCAGCATAGTATATCTAGAGATTAGAGACTCTCTGGCCATGGGCAGATGGGGGATTCTGTATAATTCCTTCCTCCGTCACTGGGCAAACCATATTTATGCATTCTGCTTGGATGACTCACTCGTCTTTCCTTCCTCCTTACTATATTACATAATGCCAAATCCCTGTGACCGCTCAAACATTGGCTAAAGACGACCCAAAGGGCATTCTGAATTCATTTTCCCCCTCCACCATGAAAAGAACCCGCCAGCAACAAATACAAATGTGGAGACCTGCCAAAGTAAAAAGGACACAGACAATTTATCAACTGTCTAGCAATAGCAACTGATAGTTTTGAAAAGTCTCCAAGGAGCTAATAGAAACGCAGCATTAAAAAAAAAATTGCTAGTGCACCACAAACTGAGGCGTCTTTAAATGAATGCGACGTTCCCAGAAAATTGTTTCCATCAAATATTATCAGATATTTCCAGAGGTGGAAAGTAATCAGTGTTTTGATTCCTCATTGCAGAAAATGCCGGAGCTGTTCGAATTCGGAATCTGCATTTGGGATTTCACTCATTATCATAAATAACGTTATAACGAGATTTTTTTTTTGTGGCTCCAAAAGTGTGTAACTCATAGTTTTATTAATAATTGCACTTTAGTTGTCCTTTTTGGTGCAAATCATCTCCTCACCATGTCGACTTCGGAGATGCTGTCCAAGCTCTCGACCTGCACGTCCACGCCCACAGGAATCGCTGGACCTAGAGACCAAAAGAAGCAACCGAGACAAGACAATTAGGTTCTATGTGTCCTCCTAATAGTTTCTTTAGTCCTAATGGTGAATTTTTATTCAAAAGAGCCATTTATAAGTGTTAAGATATCTGTAATCATAAACAAGACTGAACAAGACTGGCGTTCACTCGAGACGGCCTTGAGGGGAACCTGTCCTGCACACAATCTTCAAGTTAAATGCATCGAGTCCTTGGTAAGATGTAGTAAATTTGACCTAAATTCAAATGTGGCACACGATGGACAGGGTATAAGGGCATAAAGTTTCAAGTCAAAAGCACTGTAAAGCTTCCAAAATATGGATGGAAACGGACCACGTATTGTTGCGACTCGATAAATCTTATAAACGTATTTAATCCTATAGAATTTTTTTTTTTTCTTTTCCTAATTTCGGGTTGAAATCGATCCTTCCTTCACCCACGCTGTCGTAGTTCATGCTCTATTGATCACTCATCCCTCATGCTTATTGTGCTTGCGATTCTAAAATGCATTGCGAATCCTATCGTCCGTCTCTCTTTTCTTTTTTTTTTTTTTTTTAAGCAATACCATCAACTCTCTGCTCTCAGGTCACAACAGAACAGAAAAACACTGTGGCCAACAAACATGGCCGCCACGGACCACACGTCAGGCACAATGCAGCGCTCTTATTTACTGAAGCGTGCTTAATTACATAGAGTCTCACACACACACACACACACACTTTATAAAAAGACTATCAAACTCACTATTAACTGCGAAAGTACTGGCCCTAGCATTTGTATTCCTGATATCACCAAGCTGTTGTGTCTTCGATCGCTGTCTCGATGTCCATGTTAGCAATTCTAGTCTTATTTTTTGTTTGTCCTGTTTGAAAAACCTCTCTGGATTCCCGTTTTTGCATTTAATGAAAACTGTCTACCTGCACTTGCATCCGTATATCTTTAAATTGACACTACATGGGCCACTTGGTGGACGCGAAAATCCCGTAGCTTCCACTCTTCTGGGAAGACGTCCCACTAGATTTTGTGGAGATTTGTGCACATGCAGGGTTTCACAAGTGTGTTAGTAAAGGCAGGTACAGGTTTGCAAAAAGACTAGAAACATTTCTATAGGAATTAATTTGAATAAATGGGGAATTTGCAAAAATTACAGGATAGTCTATAACCGGGGACTTAAATGTGGTTATAAATTAATCTTATAGCATAAGATCGGGCTGATTTGCTTAAAACAGCCAGATTTAATGCCATTTCGTTTCAATTTCTACCCTGCAGATTCATCAACCACAGCACACTTACCGCAGGGTTACAGAGGCCACGCCCCCTACATGCAATGCACATACCTCAATCACATAACACACTTCATTTCTTAAATCCTGCACGTCAAGAAATGTCCATCTTGGCAAGTATTCAAGTAAATGATCAGCTTATGACCAGAGTTTTTATATATAATTAAAGTTTGTATACATTTGACCCAATTTATAATTAATTCTCAAATTCCCCTAAATTCCCAGATGAAGTTCCCATTAAAAAAAAAGTTTCCACCTGTAATTAAGTGTTGGCTCTCTCACCTAACTGTTAAGATTGAGAGCTGGATGGATCTCAAGTCAATCTAATGCACTTCCTAGATCTCTTTATTGAAGCCATATATAAAATATCTACCCTATACAGACAAATATATTGGGGCACCTGACCTTTCCAGCCATATTTGGTTCTTCTCCAAACTGTTGGATGTCTTTGGATGTGCTAGCATGACCTAGCATTGTACTTTTTCATTTTTTATTCATTTTTATTATTATGTCAAGTCTCTATTAGTGCAGGTGCAATGACATCATGTTTGAAGGTCATGGACAGATCATGTCTAGCCGGCTTGGACCACGCTGTAAATTGGCGAATATTTTGAAGATAATGGTGGCAGATGAGGTTCACTGGGAGCTTTGAGCCTAACCAGAAACCAACTCACTCAACAGGTCGGAACGAGAGAATTTATAGATCTGGGTTTGTTTCCCTCTCCCTCGAGTCAGCATTTTGTATATCCGACTTTGACATCAGGTTCAGACTGTTGAGTCGATTGTGCAATTTGTTAAAAGGAATCGGTTCAAAAGAGCAATTTGTTCACGAGACAGACGTCGCGATAGATCCGACACCTGATAAGAGACGTGGACCGACTGCATCTGGTTTGATCTTGAATCCCTGCCTGAAGTGCCAAATCAGGATTAGGGCAGTGGATAGGGTTTGTTATTCATGAGAAGATTTATTTCCCTCCAAAGTAATTACAGCAGAAATCCATCTGCTGGTTTCGGACGAAAAAAAAGGGGGATCATTTTAGAAGCAGAAGCTGTAAATATTAATCACAAGCTTGATAATGAAAATATTAGGGTTGGAGCAATACATTATATTATTCAGTCCCCTTGATTTTCCCGTTCCATATTTAGTCCCCGTTTGCTGTTATGATAAGCTCCACTCTTCTGGGAAGATATTCCACTAGATTTTGTGGAGTTTGGTGCTCTTTCAGAAACAATACGGTTGAGGTTAGAGCTCTCTGAAGATCTTCAACCACTCCAACCCATGTAAAGCAGATCTTAATGGAGCTGGCTTTGTGCACAGGGGCATTGCCATGCTGGAACAGATTTAGGTCTAGTAGAAGTAGCACATACGGAAAAAACTGGGTGTCCAAATACCTTTGTCCATACAGTGTATATAAACAAACGACCTTTGAACAAACACAAACCAAACTTCTTTTCCCTTCTCTCATTCATAGTCGTCCTTGATCGCTGAATTACGTGAAGTCTGAATAGAGAGCATTGATTCTACTAATAACCTTTTGCCAGAATGAGCACCATTCTCCACAAAATCTAACGGATCATCTTCCCAAAAGAGTGGAGCTTATTATAAGAAGAAATGGGAATGAAACATGGTAGGGAATGTCCAAAAAGCAGCCATCTTTCTGTGAAGTGTCCACAAACTTTTGGAAATATAGCATAACTTTATGGAAAACTATAAATTACATTCCTGGTTACCCAATTGCTAATTTTGGATTGTATAGTACGGTGGCTGAGAAGTGCAAAACACAATTAACAAATCCCAAAACAAATTGAGAAATCCGAAAACACAACGACAATTCAGACAAACTGAAAAGGGTAGGTAGTTTGTGAATGGAAACTTACAGATCATTGGACGAGACACCTGTCATTCACCAGTATATCTTGAATGACAGGTGTCTTGTCCAATGATCTGTGAATTTTCCATTCACAAACTATACCTACCTTTTCTGGTTTGTCTGACTTGTCGTTGTGTTTTCGGATTTTTGTTATTTTGTTTTAGATTTTTGTATTTTTTTTTTTTTTCGGATTTGTTATTTTGTTTTTGCATTTGCTATTTTGTTTTTGCATTTGTTATTTTGTTTTTGCATTTGTTATTTTGTTTTCGGATTTTTTAATATTTTCTAATTTGTTAATTTGTTTTTGCATTTGCTATTTTGTTTTTGCATTTGTTATTTTGTTTTCGGATTTTTTAATATTTTCTAATTTGTTAATTTGTTTTTGTATTTGTTATTTTGTTTTTGCATTTGTTATTTTGTTTTCGGATTTGTTAATAATTTCTAATTTGTTTTTGCATTTGTTATTTTGTTTTCAGATTTGTTAATATTTTCTAATTTGTCAATTTGTTTTCGGATTTGTTATTTTGTTTTTGCATTTGTTATTTTGTTTTCGGATTTGTTTTCGAATTTGTTAATTGTACTCGGCCACCGTAGTACAGTGTACACTTAAAGACCGGAATTATCCCTTTAAAGGCTTTTATTAAGGTTTATTTCTCTTAAAGTAACAAAGTTTTTTTTTTGGCACTGTCCTAAATTGAAGGTAAACATGGATTTCCACAGTCTATTTAATTCTGAGTTTGTCTGACAATGTCCAATTATTAAATATAATGAGTATAAAACTTGATATCCTGTTAAAGCTTTTCCAGATTTTTGAATTTCAAGAATAGAATATCTGCATTTGTACGCTTCGGGTTAAGGTTGTGCATTACTGTGGTGTCATAGCTACAATCCATTTCTTTGTCTCTGCCGCACCAGGATTAAAAATTATAAATAGCTCCTTGAAACCAGGCTGGTGTTCATGCCCGTTAAAAAAAAAAAATACTGCAACATTTATATGCATAAATACAAAAGTATTGTGAAACCCGACTTTCCCCAGCCCTATGTGGCTCTTCTACAAAGCTACAACCACACAATTGTGGAGGATGTCTATACTTGAAGACCCAAACATATTCCAGCATGACACTAAGCTAGGCTCCATGAAGATGTGGAATGTTTGGGTTGGAGGGGAGTGGATCTCCTGCTAAAGTTTGGACCGTTACCCGATTGAACATCAACATGAGATGTATTGGAACGGCACCCCAGGCCTCCTAAACTCATCTTCATCAGTATCAGAGTTCCTTTACTAACACCCTTTTGCCTGGATAAGTATAAATCTCCACAAAAATGTATTCTCAGGAGAGAGCTTATTGTAAGACGTCAATATGGACGAAATATGGATTGGGTTTAAAAAAGAAAAAACAGATCTGGATGTATTGTGTGGAGACGCTTTATGCTTATGTTGATGCTCATTATTAGTGGACCCACACTCCATATCGAGAACAAAGACGAAATATTCTCGTAAATGTTCAAAAGTAATTATGGTGTTTCAAATTATACGGTGTAAATCATCAGTTCACCATTACTCCACAGAAATCACAAGAAATCCCTACCATGCACGAGTGCAAGACACATTTCCAGTCATTTCTCCCGGTCAAGCGATTGTCATTGACCGACGGTCACCAGAAACCACGTACGAGAGAACCGGTGTTGTAAAAACAGTGCGATTAAAACGGACAATGAGAGAACGACCTTCGTTATTTATACGCTGACTGACAGGATGGTCAACATACAGCCAGAGGTGTACTAAAGACAATGAACACAAAGAGAAATTGCCATCCTGCTGTTACAATAAGATAAAACCAAACTAAAGCAATCAGCTTCTGACAGGCAAATATATACAGTATATTATATTATATTATATATATATATATGGGTTGGAATTTAATAGGGTTGAGATCAGCACTTTATTTTTGAGATCAGCACTTTATAGCAGGAGATCCTTCACTTCAACCCATGTAAAGCAGATCTTCATGGAACTGGCTTTGTGCACATGGGTATTGTCATGCTGGAACAGGTTTGGGTCTCCTAGTTGAAGTGAAGGGAAAAAAATAAATCCATGCTACCACTTTCAAAGACGTCTTACACAATCGTGTGCCTCCAAACAACCACATACGCCGGGTGTCCCAATATTTTTGCCGAATTATAGCGGTCTTAAAGTAATCATACAACACATTCAAGTGTCTTGGCCACTATATTCTGCCAGAACTTCTTCAAAGCATCGATTCTACACGTCTCTGAATCTCCAATGGAAGGAGGAAAACAATCAACAAAGTCCTGACAAACACCTCCGCTCTGAGAAAAAAAAGTAAATGCCCCCCCTTCAGCATTCGAGCCATGAGCTATCGTTTCTGTTTACATAAACTGTTATACGAGTTGTGTAGATGTTTTAGTACCTCACTAGAGCCCAGAAAACCGATAAAACTTTTCACCTGGTCACTTTGCTCGAAGCGATCCATGAGATTCAGACTTATCCAAGTGATACATCGCTTGTACGCGGTTTTACGATGGTCTGCGATCAGATAAACGGCATGGATCGACAGTTTCTTTTCTTCGCTTTTTTTAATTTTTATTATATGCCTCCAAATATAAAGGCAGCCTAATATCTACAATTTATCCTCTAACATTTCTAGATGTAAAAAACCGATACGGCAAAAAGTATTGGTACACCCGTCTTTCCCCCAGCCGTGTGTTGTTCTTTCATCGAATTTAAATGCACAGAATTGTCTTTACCTGAAAACCCAAACATGTTCCAGCATGACAAGAAGCTAGCACAATGAAGATGTGGAATCCGTGGGTTGGAGGGAAAAATCTCCTGCTATAGTGTTTTAAACCTTAACCCTATTGAACACCTTTGGAATGAATAAGAACATCACCTCAGGCCTCCTCACTTCACTCCACATCTGTACCTGACTTCCTTTACTAATACCCGTGTGCCTGAATAAGCACAAAATCTAGTGGAACACATCCATGAACCTCCTCCTTGGGTCTTCCTCTTTTCCTTCTTTCCGATGGCTCCATCCTTAGCATTCTCCTACCGATATACCCCATGTCCCTCCTCTGCACCATCTCAATCTCACCTCCCTCACCTTGTCTTCAAAACGTCCTACATGCACCATCCTTTTAATAATAATAAAAAAAAAAAAAAACATCTGAATATTTTATTCCCCATTCAAAATACCCCACGGTGTTTGTGGGCAGCGTCTAAGGACTGTTTAAATGCTGTTCTTGTAAGACTCCTACTCCGCTGTAGTCTATTTAAATAATGCTGTGGGTATCTATTACATGCAAAAACTGCCAGAGTGATTCTTCCCTGCCGAGCGTTCACATTTAATCTGGGCTCGGATTAAGGTTAGTGTTCTTAGTGATTCCCAGCTCTGACCCTGGAGTATCCCTGAAGTATGTTAAAACCATACCTGAAGCATGATAATAAGTTGAAGGTTAAAGTGTGGAAAAGCAAGTAAGAAAAGAGAATATCCGAGTTTTTCTCGGCTATTGTATAAGAATGCGGCTGCTTAGGGCCTGAGAAGCAGCTGAACTGCTGGAAGATTTTTTTTAAGCAGATATACATCTCTTGTTTTTCCCCCAAAGTGAAAAAGGATTGAGCAGTTTTCTACCTGAACTTTATGTTTTGGCCTTATTGGATCGTATTTATATAGAAGACTAAAAAAAACACTGGCTGGCTCTCGTCCACAAAGTCTGCCTCCATTCATGCTAACTCCTCGCTAACATATGGAAACCCAACACCCCGTACACAAATCATCCGTAATTTCGCAATTTGCAAGCCAACGTGCTCTTTGTGATAAGCGAGTGCCAACTTGCTTTAGGGACGACCGTGCTTTTGCTTCCATAAGGAGTTTAGAAGACGTCTATTGTTTCCACTTGGGAAGATCAGCTTCTTCTGCTAGCTCTGAGCATCTTTGAACGCCTTAAAAAAAAAAAAAACGGGAAATGAAGCGAGTGTGAAAGCTAAATAAAGCACGCACACTTTCAAATGTCATTCTGTCAATTTTTTTCCCCCTCCCCATAATGTTGAAACAAAAAAGAGGCACTCAAGTCACACACTTCCGCTATCTGGGTATAGGATGTCAAATGCTGGCAGGACGAGAGGAAGAAAGAGCGTGAGCGAGCGCCGGATCGTTCGTTTTTCCCCGAGTTTCTCCATCACTGATGTTAAACATTTGCCTGTCTACTCAGAAGACGTACATTTATTCGGCGTATGCACAGCTCCATACAAATGAGCCTACGCTAGTCACTTCGCTAGTCACACTCAATTGGGCACTAAACGCTTGCAAAGATGCGACGTGTACACAGTGCTACTTCGCTCTACACCATATTGACCCACCTATCTCCCTTCACATGCATAGTCCTTTAATACACTCTATGGTAACTTTAAACAGTCTGGAGTCATTCAAATACAGATTAGATCAGGAGCCAAATCTGGTAGACATGGTAAGAATAGCACCAGCTCCTGGTGTACAGAGAACGATGTATTTTGGCACATTGAGTTTTAAAAGTCGGTGCTCCCTGTGAGTGTGCATGCAGCCTTGTGCTGCCACCTGTTGGTGTGTAACAACACTAGTTTTAAAACATTTTGATACCACGATTCACACACTTTCCTCATTTCTGATTTTCATTAAAGTTTGAAAAGTGGATAAGGAAATCTGAACCCTTCTTCAAAAGTAATCGCACCCTCACAGGACCATCGACTTATCATTTGTTTGCACATAAACAATTATAATAAGGTGCAAAAACTTCTATGTCTTCTTCTACAAAGATGCATAATGGACTGAAACATTCAGCCAAAAGAACGTTCAGGAAATGGACCTTCAAACAGCACATAGGTCGCATTGTTGCCTCTTCTAGCTTCCAAAACCATGACATTTAGTGTGAATCTGGGTGTGTGGATGGTGCCCGGGTTATGTTCTTTCCAGAATTTATTCCAAATATCTTATGACTACTCAACTGCTCAGAATTACACACTGCAACACAAACTCTAATAGTGCACATGGAGTAGTGATTAAATTAATAAAACTGAGCAAAAAATCCCCCCCTATCAAAAAGTAAAGCTCTGGAAGATGTTTTCACCTCAGGTTTGATGGTTTTCTACCTAATTCAAATAATTCTAGCTCACCAAATCATTTTTGGTTTGTCTACCATCATCCAAGTGTTTCTCTAGTGAATGTGATTTAAAGGAGAGTTGAAGGAAAGTTTCAACCGCAAAGCTTTTCTAAATCAGGAAAATGAAGGTCTACCCTAATCGAAGAATTTCTACCTCATCAATGCATTTCATCAAAGCTTTCCATTCATCAGTGCATCTTGGTTTAATGAGATAAAAACTTTGTTGAGGTAGAAATGCTTTGATTGGGTGGAAAAGTCTCATCCTAACTCGTCCAACCAATTATGTCTACCTTATCAACTCTTTTCTAACTCAATTAATTTCTACCTTCAAGATTTTATCAAAGTTTTTCTTCTCCATCAAATGTTTTATATCCATCAATGTATCTACCCTATCAAAGCATTTATTAGAAACGTGTTTCTACCTCATCAGTGTTTCTACTCCATCAAAGACTTTCAACTTCATCAGTGTTCCTATATTTAAGCTTTTCTCATTCATCACTGTAGCTACCTCAGAAATGTCTTTCTACCTCAAAGCTTCTTTTTTTTTTACCTCAGAAATGTGTTTCTACCTCATCAAAACATTTCTACCCCTTTAAAGCTTTTTTCACCTCACAAATGTGTTTCTACCTCATCAAAGCATCTCTACCTGATCAAAGCATTTTTACCTCATCAAAGGGTTTTTAACCTCATAAAAGCATTTCTAACTCCAAAATTTGTTTCTACCCCATCAAAGTGATATATCTATCAAAGAATATCTACATTATCAAAGAATTCCTACCCCATCAAGACTTCAAACTTCATCAGTGTATCTTTCTCAAGGACACATTTCTAACTCTGGAATAAGTTTCTACCTCCAAGTTTTTCTACCTCGTCAAAACATTTAACTCAGAAACATGTTTCTACCTCATTAAAGTGTTTCAACCTCAGGAAAGCATATCTGTCTCATTAAAGCACTTCTACCAAGGCTTTTATTCAGCCAAAGATCAGGAATCTGAGATAGGCTGACTGGATAATTGCATGCACATAACAGGCGTAGCCAAAGAACGTAAATCAGGAACACTTCCATTCTGTTATTTTAGATATAACAGTCTTATTCAAGAACAGCCAGAAAACCTACGTTTACATTATTCCAATGCAGCAATATAGCTTTATATATATATATATATATATATATATATATATATATACATATACATATATACACATATATACATATATATATTACACATACACACAGTATCCAGGAGTTTCCCCGAATAATAAACCATTCAAGTTTCTTCCCTACCTGCAAACGCTGGCCTCATGGTGAAATCGTGATCTTCCACACGAAGCAAATGGTTCGTTTTCACTTTCTTTGTCTTAGTTCCATCCACCACCTTTTTGGACAGCGGGCTGTAAGACAATATTAGGAAGGTTTATAGGGTTAAACCCACAAACGCAGTGTGCAACAAAGAACCTTTAAAACTGCTGGATCAGAATATAAAAGGTGTAAATGGATCAGATCATATGGAAAGTATAAACATGATCTGCTTCTCTGCAGGTTCACTCATTTTTTTTTTAAATAAACTGGTCAACCATGAGGGAACAGGCAGGTAAGTGTTCAAAGCAGGAAAAAAGGTCTAGGGGTGTTGAGGACCTGACCAGATGTTTTGGTGGTCCCAGAGGGACCTCAACAATATTAGGTAGGTGGCTTTAATGTTCTGGCTGGTTGCAATTAACATCATGGAAACATAATCGCTTCCATTTTATCAGCTTTAAACAATCGTATCCTGCAACTCCAACTCACCGATGAGTTGGCTGACCCTGGAGACTTCTTCCACAAATACCAAACGACATTTTGCATGACGCCGATATCCACAGCGACTTACATTCATCTCATTCGTGCACCTAAGCAGCAATTGGGTCAAGACCCTTTTTTTTTTAATGGCAGAGAAATGGCAATTTGGGAGGCTGTGATTTAAACTCACAACCTTCAGAATCAAAGTAGAACACCTCAACCATAAGCAAACATCTCCCATATTGCAAATGTTCCCTGTATCAACAGTAATACGGGTATCGATCTGTTTATTATTAACCTCATATTACAAGCAACAGCTGCTGGTATAGAAATAAACATCAGAGAAATAGAAGCCTATAAGATGCTGTTGTGTTCAATGAATCAACATCGACTCAATTCAGGAGAGCACGAAAGAGTGGGATGTAACATTATTAGGCAATAATGATATGAATAATTAATAATTTTGAATAATAAATAAGCTTTATGACCACCACTGGGTCTGTACTACATATATATAATTTAGAAGGATAATCCAATAAGCTGTTATAAAGGGTGCATTTTATCATACTATCAAGAACATACCATCATACTAATCAAGAAAGGCAAATAAATATGCAAAATATATGTAATGAATATGTAAATATGTAATAAATATATAATGATTTTATTTATTAATTGCAGGAATGCATAAAGATCAACAAAAGTTTCGCAAACAGGTCAAACACTGTTTAGTGAAATAAAACAACAATAATAAATATATAAATAAAAGAAATACATACGGTCCGTGTTTCGGAGTTTCCAGGTTTGCGGACCACCTGCGTTTTCTGCTCTTCTGCTTCCCGCATTCGGCGACCAGAACCAGGCAGAGGATGAGGACCAGCAGGTAGTTAATATAAGGCATGATGCGGGTTTGATGAGGAATCTGCCTCGGTGTGTGAACTCTCCACCCTCAGCATGGTAATATTCCCATTCCGCACTCGCTACTCACACGCATCTCTCATCTCTCTCATCTGCCTGTCCATAAGAGGCTGTGTGTGTGTGTGTGTGTCGCTTCCCCGCTGTTCCTGGTCCCTGCTCTCCGATTGGCTCTCTGTGCTGCTGTACAGTGGACACAGAATGTGTGTGTGTGAGAGAGAGAGCTATAGAAAGAGAGAAAGAGAAAGATGGGGAGGGATAGAGAGAAAAAGGGGGGGGGGGTTAAGAAAGAGGGAGAGAGAGACAAATGGAGAGGAAAAGAGAGGGGTAGTGTGACGGAGGGTGAGAGAAAGAGTGAGAGTTTTGGAGAAAGAGAGGGAGATACAGAGGGAGACTTAAGAACAATTCAAGTTATAATGGATGATTTGGATGTCGAATACAAATTCAGTATTTCATGAAGTGTAGGTTGTCGATTGTGTTACATTTTTGTGTCATTTTATTACTCAACAGAATCTTTTCGGGATCTTGAAAAATCTTTTGGTTGAAAATGAGAATAAACATCAAAGCGCTACAGAATTCTCCAATCCAGTTGCTCAGAATTTGCCCATATTCTATTAAAAAAATAAATAAATAATAAATAATATCAACCGTATGTTTGTTCCTACAGTTTTTTCAACACCTTATGAGCGTTTTGTACTTTAAGCTGTTTTTTTCCCACAACATAAACTTTAACAACTATATTTATATCACAGACATCAAAGAGGTGCATCCTTCAGCATCCAACATGATCATAAAAGTGGTCTGTTGTTCTTGTGAAGGAAAATTAGAAAAGTTATTTCAAATAGTGCCGTGGCGGAAATACTATAAGGCCAAAAGTTTGTGGACACCTGACCATAATTTTGTTTTTCTATCCCTATTTGCTGTTATTCAATAGGGTTCTTCAATAGGGTTTGGACGCTCATGATCTAAGGTTTTAAAAAGTTTCCTAGTTCAAATGAGAACATTTCAAGCTTCCAAATTAAAACACAGCCTATACTTTGTTCAACAGTCTAAAGAAGAACCACAAACGTCTGGAAAAGTCAAACGTCCCAATAATTTTTTTGTGTTTGCGAAACAAAAACCGCTGATTAGCATCTCGCCCCCTGCTCTCGAGCGATTTTTTTTTTCCTCCACACACTGCAACCACGTTGTAATCAAGTCTTATGAAAAAAGGCGTACCTACTTCCTTGAGGGCTTACAAACCCAGAAGACTTTTGAATTCCACACAGAAAATTGATTCATTCATCAAAAAAACTAAAAATCAGTGAAGCCAAAATTAGAGCTGCTCCTTGGAGCAACTTTACATTACAATGTTTCACTTTAAAAAAAGAAAAAAAAAAAAAAAAAAAAAAAAAAAAAAAAAAAAAAAAGAGACTGACAATTCTATTCTCCATTTTAATTTGTTAAGTCATATAATAGCTTTTACAGCACATATCTCAGATTAGATCCAAGCTCTCTTTCTGTCTCGAGATATATATATATATATATATAAATTTCAGTCAATACCATAAAACTTGATCACAATTAAAAAGACTATACGTAAACTGACAGTCTGTCTGAACCCTTACTATAGGACACTTCAGTAACCGTGTGTGTGTGTGTGTGTGTGTGTGTGTGTGTGTGTGTGTGTGTGTGTGTGTGTGTGTGTGTGTGTGTGTGTGTGTGTGTGTGTGTGTTATCATTAATCAAGCGCATACAGTTTCGCGCAAACTTCTCTAAATCTAACACACTTTAATGTACTTCCTGATGAACGCTAAAATGGGGTGCAACTCAATAAAAGTGTATTTTTTACTTTTGTTTTATTCAGTTTTTTTTATCCGATCGAAAGCACATGCAGCTGAATTCCTTTATCGTGTTTACAGATCATAACATATATTATCTTTTTCAAACTGGACATAAAAAAAAAAAAAATTCTCTAAATCTAACACACTTTAATGTACTTCCTGATGAACGCTAAAATGGGGTGCAACTCAATAAAAGTGTATTTTTTACTTTTGTTTTATTCAGTTTTTTTTATCCGATCGAAAGCACATGCAGCTGAATTCCTTTATCGTGTTTACAGATCATAACATATATTATCTTTTTCAAACTGGACATAAAAAAAAAAAAAAATCATTATCTACAGGAATGCAATATTGCTAGAAACCAGTATTTTTTGTATCTTTTGTGTGTGTGTGTGTGTGTTTGTACTGTAACAGAAGCTACGTCGCTTCCAACAATAATTCTATTCGTTAGTGGCTGACTTGCATTTGAAAACCCGATAAAACCCCACCCACGCTGCAATGCTCTGCCGGATTATATTCGTTCGCCAGTTTTCCGCACGTTTTTTTCAATTTGTCCGGCGATCTCATAAAAACAAAGTGAGTTAGGGTTGCCAATCCAAACAAAAGCACCCCATAAAAGCAGTAAAACAGGACATTGTTGTTCGGTTGATCAATTTGGAATGACTCGCAAATTTAACTCTCTGATATGAGAAGCCCCGCCCCCTCATCATTGTGTTGTACAGAAAAATCCAGCAACCGACTCTGCCGCTGCCATCAAGCAGTTTCTGACCTCACAACGTCGAGGACTATTATTCAAGGTATCGGAAACCTGCTTTGAAGTTATAGTTGCCTAACTTGCTGATTGATAATTGATAATTTTCCAAATCATTTACTACATACAATTGCAGTGAAACAATTGAGCCATAAGCAATGCAAACAGATTTCTAAATAAAAAATAAAAAAGAGCCAGATTGGGTGAACGACAATATAATTAGCCTTGTTCATCCATCATAAATCAAGTCAGCGTAAATGTTTCTCGTAGGCCAAACCGACCTCTGAAATCGAAGCGTTTCGTTAACGGTGGTTAAAATTTATTAAGATTCGGGTTGAGTCTCTCTTCGAATAAATCTAATAAATAAAAATAGAACTGGACCGATTAGGTGTAGCGCAATGTGCCCCGGGAAAACCGTAACGCCTGAACAGGAAGTTCCAGTCTTTCATGCATTTCCAACACGTTTTAGTCGTTTGTCTAAATATAGCAGATATTCTTTTCGCTTTTCTAAAGTTTTCGCTGCCCTTCTGCTTTGGTATGAGTGGCATTGCTGAGGACATAAGTGGCAGCTCGGAGGTGGTAGAGGTTAGCGGCAGTTTTAGTCGTAGCGCAAGTGTTGTTTTTTTGTTTTATGCCGGTCAGAGCTCGAAGTCGAACTTGTAGTCCTGGGCCAGGTAGATCCTGCGGAAGACGAGAGCGGCGAGAGCCAGCGTGAGTAGGACGATGAGGACGGCCGAGCCTGTGTGGCTGGCGTCTTGCTGGGCTGCTGCGGGGAATGTTGGGAACGCGGGCCGACGCTGCGGCTGGTTCTGGTTCCGGTTCTGAGTGCGCCGCTGTCGAGGGCTGAGGGGCCGGGAGCTGGGCGCAGCGGGAACAGAAGCGGGAGTGGAGACGGATTCGGACGTCGGCTCGGCCTAAAGGGAAAGAAACACGGCTATGACTTATGGGGCGACAAAAAATATTCAAAGTGCCTTGGCACTAATCTACAAGTCTCACTGAATCTCATTAAATATCTCATTAAGTGTTCGACTCGAGCTTGAGACGCAACGCCAGAACCATCATGTAGACTCATGCCTCCGTTTCAATTGTATTATCATATGGTAATGTACAGTGTAATAAAGGCTCGTTCTAGGAATCAGTCTAGGAGGATTTGAGCTCCTAATTTGAAGTATCACTTGAAAACACGTCCTCTTTCGCTTCTCTCATTAAGCAGACGGACACGAGACGTCCAAAAACCAAAAGAAAATGACCATATTATCACTGCAGAATAATCCAGGATGCGTCATGCACATGATTGCGATTCATGTGTTAACATAATCGACAGCTATTTACTTAAAAAAATTTAAAGTAAAATACGCAGAAAATATGTACGTTTATAAATTCATGGCAAATGTAATCACAAAGCGGTTCGGTTTCCCTTCGAGCGTACTGTTTAAACCGTCGCTTTGTCTCGCTGACCTTATGTAGGCAAGCGAGTGGAGTGTAATAAACACCGCGTTAACACGGACGCCTTCGGGTTTCATTTACCTGTGAAGCACAAAACTCGCTTCGGGGTGATGAATGGATTTCTCAAATGAATTGCTTAATTTTGAAAAAAAAAAAAAAAAAAAAAGGGGGTCACGCTAGCTCGAGCTTGAAAAGAAAAATGAAAACGAGGCCTGGAGCATATCGCTTTCCTCTATAAATAAACCCACTCGCTCATAGAGAATGGTTTTCTATTTGGGAGAAGGTTTGGAAAATGTCTGGAGCGCAGCACACCTGATTGTGATCTATAGAAAATATTTTTCTCCCTTGAAAGAGAAAAATGGTAGAACTCGAAAGCTGCTTAATTTTGGAAAAAAAAAAAAAAAAAGGGGGTCACGCTAGCTCGAGCTTGAAAAGAAAAATGAAAACGAGGCCTGGAGCATATCACTTTCCTCTATAAATAAACCCACTCGCTCATAGAGAATGGTTTTCTATTTGGGAGAAGGTTTGGAAAATGTCTGGAGTGCAGCACACCTGATTGTGATCTATAGAAAATATTTTTCTCCCTTGAAAGAGAAAAATGGTAGAACTCGAAAGCTTTAGAGAGGATGATGATGACTAATCCATCATCTAATTTAACAACACATATCGCAGAGCAGCTCCACAGAGAGAACCTATAAGTATTTGGAGATTCAGGTTCAGTCCACATTTGCTGTTGTAAGAACCTCCTCGCTTATGGTCAGATGTTCCACTAGATTTTTTGGAGATATATCCACAAGAGTGTTAATAAATCTCGGATCTCTGCAATAGTGTCAAAAACGGTGACCTTCGAGCTGGATCTTCATCTGCGGGAAGTGGACAGATTGCGCGAATCTGGCGAGTAGGGTGGGTGCTTTAGAGAGATCGTGCAAATTGTAAGCAGACGATCGTCATGCGCATCATCGTTTTCGGGGGTTGAGCTCGTTGAAGGTCTTCCTGGTATCTGTGAAGATCTTCTGTTTGAACGACTCGTTGCAGCATCGCCGTATGTCAGACGCATGTCGGGTCCAACAGTTGCTGTCCAACAGGAACCAAACCCGATAGGTTCTTCTGTCTTGGAAGCCCGATCTGCAAACGTGGACATCAAACGCGGACGTCTAAAGCCTACTTTTGGAACCATGCCTCGAAGTAATCTTACCACCTTTAGACTGGTGTTTCCATGGTAACCAATTGTAACAATAAAACAAACAGCGCTGATTTGGCATATATCCATTACAGCACAGTGAAATTCTTTTCTTCAAAAATCCATCTAAGCATTCGTAAGAAGTTAAAGCAGATAGGATTAAGGGCCTTGCTCGAGGGCCCAACCAAATTTTCAGCCATCGTAATAGACCTTCTAAAATGTTCCTTCTAATACGTAACACTAATAATCGCCACAAAGGGCTGATTGGGTGCCCTACTGAGACATTCCTAATAAAACCCCTGTAGCTGGATTACGTCTTTGATCGTGAACTGGAGTGTAAACAGCTTTCCAAAGCAATTAGCATTGATCTCCGTCATGCTTTTTAAAGGCATGCTGAGCGTTTCAGAGGCCTCCCGATTAGATGCCTTTAATTGACTTTAACATGTTTAGGGGAGAACTGGGAGGGGGGACGGGTTTTCATGGGATCCGATCTGGTTCACGAGAAGAAGAAGAAAATAAACAAAACAAAAAAATAAAGTGAAGAGAGGATGTCAGAAAAGTTCTGAACGTCTGCCATGACAGAAAGGGAAGAGGGAAAAGACGTCGCGCACAATACGGCTGCTGTAATCGGTAGCAACAGGGAGCAACTATACGGAGCAGTGCTTTCAGGCAATTTCATGCGCGGATGAAGAAAGTAGGGGTCGGGTCTGTTTTATTACCCGGTCAGAATAAGTGTTTGGTTTTTTTTTGAACTCAGATATACCCAGATACGCCCATAACCCTTCCGCCGGTTCATCACTGTTCCTTCCTCAGGTCACATTTGATAGATACTGACCACTGAAGACCAGGAACAGCCACAAGACCTGCAGTTTTGAAAATGCTCTGACCAAGTCGTCTAGACGTCACAATTTAAATCTGTACACTTGCCCATTTTTCCTGCTTCTAACATGTCAACATTGCAGACAAAATTTTAATTTGCTCCGTAATATATCAGTGTTATTCACTTATATAAATACAGCCTGTTTTGAAGCGTGGGGCGAGTGGGAGCAAAACGTTTTCATCCACCTGTTCAGCCTGAGCTGTAGCGTCGCTGTCCTGGATCTCTGACGTGGCGCCTGGGTCCTGCTGGCTAGCGCTCGCGGGCTCTTCACTCTCGCTGGCGGCGGACGACGTACTGGACTCGGCCTGTCAAAAAAAAAAAAACTTTGAAGAAATTTCTGCTCAGTCATCCATAAGCGTTGTAGTAAAGTCAGGTAATGATGTACAGTAGTTGAGGTGGTCTGGTTCAGTGCTCTATAGCGGGAGATCTTTCGATCCATTCCATATAATTTACATCTTCACGTAGCTTGCTTTATGCACAGGTTCTGGTCTCTTAGACCGAACAGAAAATTTCTTGCGTCCCACACAATTGTGAGCATCCAACTTTGTGGAAACAGTTTGGCGAAGAACCCATACAGGCGAACGTACCTTAAAGCTGATCTGCTGTGCTAGTTGCTGAGCCTGAGGGTCCATGGGTTGGCGTTCGCTCTCTGGAGTCAGCGCCAGCAGAGCTGTACGCATGGAGCAACCGCACATCTCGCAGCAGAAGTCCTGAGACCTGAAAGCAGAATCGCATGAACATTAAAGATCTACGAGAGAATTCAAAATACATTCAAATTCTTTGGATAACAAGATTACAGTAAAATGTAAAAAATAACAATGGGGATGTTGGTCCTCAAGATCATGACGTCTTCTACAAGTAGATCTTTGGTTCGGTATAAAGCTCATACCGAGACTGCACTGTCAAAAGTATTGGGACACCAGACTTTTCCAACCATGTGTGGTTCTTCCTCAAACTGTAACCACAAACCTGGAGGTGCACAAAGCGAGCTCCTCGAAGATACGCTTTCCACAGGTTTGATTCCAGGAATTTTTCTAAATGGAAACTTTCCATGGAAATTAACGGGAAATAATGGAAATAAACTGGGAATTTACAAAATAACAGTTGAGCAGAATATAGCAGGGGATATTCAATGTAGTTGATAGAAATGTAGCAATTTCAGAATTTATCCCTGGTTGCTGAGGCCACGCCCCCTACATGCAATGCACATTCCTCCATAACGTAACGCACATCAGTTCTTGAATCCTGCAAGTCAAAAAAATTTCCGTCTTGCCGCTCACGTTTAAAACTTCCTACAAACAAAATCATACTAACAATTCAATCAAAAGCCCAATTGTTTCGATTTGTGTTTTTATATGATACGGTTTAAATAAATTTTCCCAAATTTCAAACGAATTCCAATACATTTCGGAGATTTTCCGCCCCTTTTCCAACCCTAATTTTCAGAGGCCTTTTTTAAACCCTATTGAACACAATCAGTACCTGACTTAACTAACATCCTTGTAGCGAATCGCCACAAAATCTAGTGAAACATCTTCCCAGAAGAACAAGTGAATACTAAAGTTAGAAAGGAAATCTGATGGTCTGGTGTCCACAAACTTTTGCCCAAACGGTCAGGGTTTTTTTTCATCAGCCAATCTCCAGGTGTTAATTAGATGGCTTTGTTTGTTCGCTCGGTGTTAATAGCTGATTGGTCTTCCTCTACATTCTCTGGTTCAGATTTGGAATTGAACTGTAGCTCCTATATAAATGCTGCATGCCCACACATGCCAGATTTTCGAAGCTTTCAGATAATGACTTTGAATCTCTCGGGGGGCGTTCGGTACACATCCCTAACATATGGTAAGGAAGGAAAATCTTGAAACGGCTTAAAGAATAGACACACTCGTTTGTGCGCCATGTACTGAGACTAAATACCAACGAACCTTCATGCAAAAATTCTTCCTTTCACTCGCACGTGCGTTCTTCCTTTCGCTCGCACGTTCTTTTGCCCTTTAGCTCACACGTTCGGTTTTCCTGCCTTTCGCTCGTTCATTCTTTCCTCCTTACACTCAATTGTTCTTCGTTTCTTTTCGCTCATTCCTTCCTCCCTTCGCTTGCACGTTCGTTCTTCCTTTCATTGGTTCTTTTGTCTGTTAGTTCGTTCTTTCATCCATTCTTTTGTCTATTTCTTTATATCTTTTGTTGGTTGTTTCACCCTTTTGTCTGTTCGTTGTTCCGTTGTTCGCTCTCGCGTCTATATCCGCTTTCATCCAGTTATTCTTTTTTTTGTCTAATCATTTATTTGCATTCTTTTGTTTGTTCTTTAATTTAATTCTTACAGTCTTTCATTCAATCTTCTTGCTTCTTTCACTCTATTTCCTTAATTCTTAATTCTAAAAAGCGGCAAAAAAAAACCGACGTACTTGACTAGCATTCACTCTTCAAAATCGGGGTCCAAAGTTCGTTTCTTTCATTTAGCACGTTAGCTACAAAGCTTCCAAAGACCTCCAGTTGAAGCTGCTTCACACAACATGAACTATTGCTTTAATAATGGAAGATGTTTGTACAATGCCCCCGTACGCTTTGTGGCTGTGAATGAAAGAAACTTTGATCTGCTTTGCCCTAAAACTGACATAAAGAGAATGTTTTTATGCATAAAAAAAAAAAAAGAAAAAAGAAAAAAGACTGAACTGGATATCAGGACGATTTATTCTGAGTGCGAACTAATACAAGATTTGTACCTTTACGCAGGGCAAGTACCGTCTCAGACCCGAAACAGAAACACGATAATGATCCGCCTCATTACCGTCTCATTACCAGCCTGCAATCAGATGCCTTTAAACCTCCAGTAATCTGGTGTAACCCTCATCACCTCATTCACTACCTCACATCTACTGCAACTCGCTCACAGCTACTCAAATAGGAAACGTCTGGCTTTTTTATTTTGCTTATGTTAAACAAACAGGCCTTAGATTTCCAACAGTGCTGAGCGTTATGACTATTAAAAACTGTGTGCAGAACGGCAACTGAGAGAGAGAGAGAGAGAGAGAGAGAAAGAGAGAGAGAGAGAGAGAAATAAATATATTTTCCCCAAAATGTAGGAGTTTGTTGTTGATTTACATGATCACTTTATGTGAACAAATGTGTTTTGACAACACTGTACCACAGTCGTGAGAGAGACACAGAGAGAGAGTGCAGAGAGTGTGAGAGACAGAAGAGAAATGCAGAGAAACAGAGAAAGAGAAAGAATAATGGACAGAAAAAAAACAGAGAGAAAAAGACAGACAGAAAACAATGACAAGCACACAGAGAGGGGGAGAGAGAGAGAGAATAAAAGAGAGACATACAAAGAAACAATGAGAGGGTGAAAGAAAAAGAGACTTACTGAGAAACAATAAGACACAGAGAGAGATAGACAGAGACAGAAAGTGCGAGCAAGTGAGAGATACTGAGAAACAATAAAGCACCGAGAGCGAGAGAGAGATACAGAAAAACCATAAGTGTGTGTGTGTGTGAGAGAGAGAGAGAGAGCGAGAGAGAGAGCGAGAGAGAGATAGAAAAAGAGGATAAACACATAATCCCTTCCCGTTTATATTTATAAGACTGTTGTTTATTAGTTTATTTATTTATATGTAGTGTATTTGTCCATTCTGTGAGTTGATGCTTTGACAATGCTGAAAACACAACCAGAGAGAGAGAGAGAGAGAGTTAAAGAGAGTTAAAGAGAGAGATGGATTCTTACTTTTTGGCCAGGGCTTTCCTTTCTTCTGGAGTGTAATCCAGTGATCCTATGGCCCCCTCTCCTTTAGTCGGCATGAACCCAATAATCGCTATTAAAGCTGTCCGGACTGCAACACACACACACACACACACACACACAAACACACACACAAAGCAGAAGTCACGACACATCCTGACACAAAGACTGAAAATGTGTCACACTGTATTAGCCGAGGACAGAACGGGCTCCCCAGAGGACAACACGCAGCGCTGCATGTGGTGTTACATAACGTCTCATAATGCTGCGCTTTCGGTCTCAAACAGGATTCTGAAGACAGCCTCATGTCTGGAGGAGTTAGAACACGGCTTCTCAAAGTGGTCTGAGGCTCAGTCAAGGAAATCTGACATCCAAACCTGCTTCAGCATCACAATGTGCACAGCGCCATGAAGATATGCTGTACATGGGTTGGAGGGGAAGATCTACGGCTAAAGAGCACCAACCCTATAGACCTTAGGAATAAATTATAACCACACCTCATCTCACCTACATCACAACACTTTTGTGGCTGAATGAATTGTACAAATCTCCACAAAATCGAGGGGAACGTCTTCCCAGAAAAGTGAAGCTTGTTATGGCTTTTTGAAAACACTCTCCAAAATGGATACATTTGACTGTGAAAACAGAGGCTATTGAAAACGACGACGGGTTTTTAGCCAGTGCCGCGACGTTTAAAAGACAATAAAAAGTCAATAATACGCCTGTCGTGCGTCTTACGTTATTTACAGGGATGTGACCGTTTACAGACGTGTGGATAAGCGACTTTTAGGAAACGATTCGAAAACGAAAGTGTGGATGCGGCGCGTTTTTCCGCCGAAAACTTAATTTTGGAGCGCATTCAGATTAGTGAAGAAGCAGCTTTTGTTTTAAAATAAAATAAATTGTTTACAAATTCTTAATTTTCTCTTTTAGAAAAACTAATGGGACAAAAGTATGGAAACAAACATTTTTTCAATACTTAGTGTTCTTTTTTTCCATCCTAATCCAGACCTAAAAATCACTCAAATCAAGTTCCCTACTTTTTAAAGTATTTTTCCAAAATGTGTAGGAACCTGATTATACCCCAGTCGTGCACAGAGTGGTACTCTTTGTTGTTGTGAAATCAAAATATATTCGATGTGCTAAAGACGTACGTCTGTGCAATTTTATCACCGCCGCCTCTACGGACAATTTCACCCGCGGTCCCCCGAACCCCAGATTGCATGAAATGAACGGTTCGACACTGCAGTAAGATCCCATAAAAACGTTCCCATAAAGTCTAAGAATCAATCAGACTACGGCCTCGTAATACTCGTAAATGGGCTCCATTCAAACCTCTGCGCCGCTGTGTTCCGTCACAAAAAACCCTTATATCTCAAACAGATTTACAACCACAATTCCAAAAAAGTGGGAATGCTGGGTAAAATGTAAATCTTGCAAATCTCATAAACCCATATATTACTCGCAATAGAATAGATATGAAACATTTAGGATCACATCTTCTGAACTGAGGAGACCAATTGCTAAAGTTTTAGGAGTGGAATGTTGTCTCATGTGTATCTGATAAGAAGATTCTTGCTGTTCAACAGTTCTGGGTGTCCATTGTTGTGATTTTCGGTTCATGATGCGCCAAATATTTTCGAAGGTTGAAAGGTCTAGACTGCGGTCAGGCCAGTTTAGCACCTGAACTCTCCAACTACGAAGTCTTGCTATTGTAATAGATGTGCATTGTCTTGGGCTGAAAAAGTTTCTGAATGGAAGCATTTGTTACTCTAAAACCTGTATATACCATTCATACCATTGATAAATTAGTATTGAGATGCGGCTTTTTGAACTGAGCACAGATAAGAAGCCAGATGATCCCTCTCCTCTTTAGTCCAGAGGACGTGGTGTTAATGGACAAGGTACATTTTAAATGAGAAAGGATGACGGCGTTTCTGGATCATGTTAACGCATGACTACTTCTTTGCATGGTAGAGGACGCCATGGCAAACTGTATTCACCGTCAATGATTTCTGGGGGTTTTAACGAGCCCATGCAGTGATTTCCATTACAAATTAATGACCGTTTTAAATGCAGTGCCACCTATCCCATGTCTATATCCTGCTGGTCATTTTCCAGCATTGATGTCTGCAGTGCAAAACAAATTACGCTTCGATTTCGTTACACCGAGTTGAAGTAGTGCCACAAGATTACACTCTAATAATGAAGCTGTCTTGGTTAACACTTGGTGCCGTTTTTCGTTCTGCTTTTATTTATTTATTCATTTACTTGTGTGTTGAACCATTTCTCAAAATTCTCCATTTAGCTCAGCTTAGGAAATAGCTGTCTTAATCTGCCAATTGTAATGCACTGTTCAGGCAGACCATTATATAAATGTGAACGGTACTCATGAGAGAAATCTGTTCTAAGGTCTGCAGAATTTATTTTACAGTTTTAGGGCTATAACATCTTTATGTATCACTAAGCAACACCTTTAAGTGGTGAAAGTGGAGCTGCTCTGGTTGCTTAAGCCAAGCTAGAAACTCAAGTGCACAGCTTCTTCCCTGCGTTAATGCACATTATTGAACCAATAAGAGGCTGGGTAATGAGCTGATGGCTGTTAGATAAGGGGGGAGAACACTAACATCTCAGTGTGGTTTGGTTTCGGGGGAACTTCCTTGGATTCCGCTTCCTCGGATACGACTCCTGTGACATCATCCGGATTTTACCTTCCTGATAAACGCTTAATCGGATTATGGTGTCTGTTTCAGGAAAACCGTTCACGAAATAATTTTTTTACATTCGGATCACTTTTACAAATCGGTCTGATTCTTCATTTCACGGCAAAAAAAAAAAAAAGAAAAGAAAAAATTCAATTAGGAGCGAACTGGAAGCATGCTGATAGAACAATCTGGAAGACACCAGACACCGGTGGCATGAGGACATTAGCGTAACGACTTCATTTAAATTCTAATGAACCCTTTATTCCCTCATTTGCTCTCGATACCCGGTGGGCACAGAGCACCGGTGCTATGTTTAGTTAAGTGTGCATGTGATGTGTAGCCGAAATTATTAGGATGCGCGGCTTCTCCAGCCGTACGTGGTTCTTTCTCAAACTGGTACCACGAAGCTAGAAAATGAATGACTGTGTGGGACTGTGTGGTAGCATGAAATTACTGCTTCGCTTCAACTAGGAGAGTGCTGGAGCGCTCCTGAAACCTTATTTAGAATGAATTGGAGAAGCTTCCCAGGCCAATACAAGCACCATTCTAGACAGAATCTAGTGGAAGACTTTCCCAGAAGAGTGAAGGTTGTTATAACAGCAAATGGAGACTCTGTGCGAAATGTTCAAAAAGAAGCACATACTCATCTAATCTCCAGGTGTCCATACATTTTTGCCCTTTCATTTTTAGTATAATATACAGTATATATAAATATATGACTGGAAATACGATTTGTTGTACATTGTTTTGCACGTGTTGAACCGAGCTTAAAACCCGAGGTACGAAGCGAAGTGTGAATTGTGTGTGTGTGCGTGTGTGTGTATATTAATAATATATATAGTTATTAGGGGTGTATGTGCTTCATTGTGTATGGTACCCACTGCTCCAGGAAGGTTGCCAGGTCTCAGGATGGTGGCCAGATATGCTCAGGCAGATCTTCTTCCCGACTTCAAACCTCCCGTTAGGCTGCGGAAAGAGGATTTCCGAGTCTAATTATTCCGAATAATGAAAGAACGAAAAACACGGCTGACACAAAATCAGAGGGATGAACAAATGAGACGTATTGATCTCCGAAGATCAAGAGGCGGGGGAGAAACGGAGTAGGAGAGAAACAGGATGACGAACACATCCGGTGACATTTCCCGTAAGAGAATAATAAATCAACATTTTTTTTTTCCCACTCTCATAAACAAACCACTGAACATTTCAGCAGGCTCGGGGTAGCGATGCAAAAGAGCAGCTTTACATCTGCCATTGTATCGGGCTGTCAAACATGAGCCTTTGATCGCGTCCCTTCTTCTTTATTTCTTTTTTTTTTGCCACGAACTCCGTCTATCGCTCCGGAGAGAGGAATAAAAACTGAGATGGCGAGAGATGAGAGAAAGCTCAAAGAGAAAGTTGCTCTTTAAGAGAAAGGGGGGAAAAGTGTGAGCAGGGTTTAGAAAGTTGCCTTAAGTTATTTAAAGCCGTTATCTAACAGCACTGGCGGTTTCCTGAATATGATCTAACTGGATGGGACCGGTATTGATTTTCCGAAGGTGTGTGAGGGTTTGGTATAAAAGGAAGACACGAGTGTTCGCAGGCCTCCAGTCGCGGTGCAGGTGTTTAATACAGAACACGATTTTTCATTTACTGGCAGCATCAGGAGGCTACTGTCTGCTCAAGAAAGAGAGAGAAGGAATAAAAATGAACAGAGGGAAATTGCAAAAACTGAAAAAAAAGAAAAAGAAAAAAATAGAGAAAGAGGCAAAAAGAAAGAATGGAACGGATCAAAAGAAAAATAAATTTAAAGAAAGCCAAAAAAAATTTAAAAAATTGGTAAAAAGAAAGCAAAAAAAGAAAGTGATGGAAAAATAAAATAAAAAAGAGTGATAGAAAGAAAGATGAAATAAATATTGTGAAGAAAGAAAGAAATTTTTAGGGAAGAAAATTGTTCCTTTTTTTGTAAGGAAAGAAAGAAAATGTATTAACCTTCAAAAAAAAAAGTAAGAAAGTAAGAAAAAAAAGTAAAAAAGGAAGAAAGAAAGAAAGAAAGAAAGAAAGAAAGAAAGAAAGAAAGAAAGATTTTTAAAATTGTAAAGAAAGATTGTAAAGAAAGAAAGAAGAGTGTGAGCCTGATGTATCGCTTGCTCGGTTGGGGTTTCTGTGTGAAAGGGCTTACAGTAAGGAGGATGATGCTTGGGGGCTTCATTGGGTACTCGGGAGGAAGAACGATGCGGCCGTGGTAGATCCCTCCATCGAAGTCAGAGTCTGGAGGCCCACGCACTGAGAAATGCCACTCGAACAGATTATCCTGAGAGGAACCAAAACACACACACACACACACACACACACACACACACACACACACATTGTAGGTGTGCTCAATAAGTGAAGAGCAAAGCTTAATGGCGCGTGCCAGCAAGGGCGAGGTGGTGTGGACTAGTGTGGGGTGGGGAAGTGTGCTGTGGGGTGGTGTGGAGTAGTGTGGTAGAGTAGTGTAGTGTGGGGTTGTGTGGAGTAGTGTGGTAGAGTAGTGTAGTGTGGGGTTGTGTGGAGCAGTGTGGTGGAGTAGTGTGGTGTGGGGTCGAGTAGTGTGGTGGAGTAGTGTAGTGTGGGGTGGTGTGAAGTAGTGTGGAGGAGTAGTGTGGTGTGGAGTAGTGTGGTGTGGGGTCGAGTAGTGTGGTGGAGTAGTGTAGTGTGGGGTGGGGTGAAGTAGTGTGGAGGAGTAGTGTGGTGTGAAGTAGTGTGGGGTGGGGTGGGGTGAAGTAGTGTGGTGGAGTAGTGTAGTGTGGGGTGGGGTGGAGTAGTGTGGTGTGGTGGAGTGGTGTAGTGTGAGGTGGAGTGGGGTGGGGTGATGTGAAGTAGTGTGCTGTGGGTTGGTGTGGGGTGGTGTGGAGTAGTGTGGGGTGGTGTGAAGTAGTGTGGGGTGGTTCGGAGTAGTGTGGGGTAGTGTGGGGTGATGGAGTAGTGTGGGGTGATGGAGTAGTGTGCTGTGGGTTGGTGTGGGGTGGTCTGGAGTGGTGTGGTGTGGTGTGGAGTAGTGTGGTGTGGTGTGGTGTGGAGTAGTGCGGTGTGGGGTGGTGGAGTGGAGTAGTGTAGTGTGAAGTGGTGTGGTGGAGTAGTGTAGCGTGGAGTGGTGTGGGGTGGGGTGGAGTAGTGCGGTGTGGGGTGGTGTAGTGGAGTAGTGTAGTGTGGGGTGGTGTGGAGTAGTGTAGTGTGGGGTGGTGTGGAGTAGTGCGGTGTGGTGGAGTAGTGTAGTGTGGGGTGGTGGGAAGTAGTGCGGTGTGGTGTGGTGGAGTAGTGTAGTGTGGGGTGGTGTGGAGTAGTGCGGTGTACTCACTCACCTCTAGAGGCTGGGCATGGTAGTGCTCTGTGGGATCTCGCAGTTCGGCTGCTTCCTTCATCAGTCTCTTCACAGCTGCCAAAAGAACAATAACCATCATTATCTCACAGCATCTCCTCAATCACAGAACCCGACTGCTCACTCAGAGACCTAAACCTGCCCTTAAACACGTGTGGGTTACGCCTGAGCGAGATCACACTGCTGACCAGCATAAACCCAAACACGTCCATACCAAAACAGGGTTAATAACTACTTCCACTTCCTGTCTGTTTCAATTCATTCATTCTGTAACACTGTTTATACTGCTGCATCTATCCCAGAGGAGGAGTAACACCTGACTCAGCAAAGGACAGAGCAAGGAAAAAGGAAAGGAAAGATAGAACTAAGTAAGAGCAAAAGAAAGAAAGAGCAAAAGAAAAAAAAAGAGAAAGAGAGAAAGATACATAGACTGTAAAGAGAAAGAATAAAAAAACAAGAGAAAAAAATGACAAAAGGAAGAGTAAAAGAAAAAAAAAAAGAGTGTGATGAAAGTAAAATTGGTATAAAAGAAAAAAAAGGAGAGCGAGAGAAAGAAAGAAGAGAAAGAATTAAAAGACAAATGATACAAAGAGACAGAGATACACCTGTAAAGAGAAAGATTTTTTTTTTTTTAAAGAAAGAAACAAAGAGGTCACATATGATGATGCAGACAGAAAAGGATCAGACACTGATGTTGAAGATGTTCACAGTGTTTGAGCAGTGATGTGAGATCGGATTTGGGGAAGTCCGGCTGAAACACTCGGATGAATCGCAGCTGCTCGGGTGTTTCTCAGTCCGCGGTGTGAAATCGGTTCCCATCGTTCTCGCAGTGTGAGCTTTTCTCGCCAATTACAGGGAAGATCGCGTGCGCCGCGGCGGCCTTTGGGGACCGCGCTACACGTTAGTGCCTCCTACGTGTGAATCGCGGAACTGCGAAGCGTGATCGACTGTTCTGCCAAAGTCGAGTCGAGGCACGCACGTGTTAATGAGGGAGGAAAACTGCGCCCTAATTTGCGCTCATGCGAAACAGAAATGAAGAACGGCGACTCAAAATAGAAGGCGATACCCAGCTGTTCAAACTCCTGCAAAGTCGTGGTTTCAGAGAGAGAAAAAGGGGGGGGAGAAGAAAAAAGAAGAAGAAAAAAGGTATGGGCAAAAGAAAAGTGTCAAATTGAGAAAAAGAAAGTAATATTGCTTCAAGCCGCAATTAAGGGGGCCAATCACTTCCTGGCTCCACCTATTTGATCCACCAAGATGACCTGAAGTCATTGGTACCATGAGATACACTTCAGTTCGAGGCTGTTGCTGAAATATTGCCTCACTTCCTGTTCTCTGTGTCCGTGCCAAAGAAGTCTAGTCTTAATTCTTGGCAATGGAAATAAATATATGAGAAGTTTTCACTCAACATGTCAGAGTTCCTATTTGAAAACTTCAAAGTTTGTTTCTCCTAATTTGGTCTTATGTATGATAGATTTCTGAAATCCCTTAAAACAAGCTAATTTACTCACATGCAAAGCTTTTCCTTAATGCCCTCACCTCCTGTTTGGCTTTTAACCCCAAATTTGTTTGCGCATCATAGACAAATTGGACCAAATGTTTTACATTCATTCATTCATTCATTCATTCATTCATTCATTCATTCATAGATAGATAGATAGATAGATAGATAGATAGATAGATAGATAGAACTTTATTGTCATTGCATAGTACAGGTACACAGCAACGAAATGCAGTTTGGCATCTACCAGAAGTGCAAAATGTAGCAGTCGTGCAAAAGTGCAGATAAATATCTAGCATATTTACATCAAGTTGATGCAAGATCATCTGTGTAAGTTTCTCCATGTGATGAGAAATGTAGAATTGTACTGTTTTTGTGAAGGTGTTATTGTAAATTGAAGTCGAAATTTGCCCTACTGGTGTCGTTTGAAGCCATATGAACTGCAGAGCAACGTTTCAAGACTTCTAAACTATAGCGCAGCGTTGGAAGCCTTGTGAACTATAAAGCTGCAATTGAAGCCTTATAAACTATAGAACAGCTCAGTGTTTGATGCCTTATAAAGTATAGAGCAAGCATCATTTGAAGCCTTATAAACTATAAAGCGGTAATTGAAGCATTACAAACGATAGATCGGCGTTTAAAACCTTATGAACTATAGAGCGGCACAGTGTTTAAAACCTTATAAACTATAGAGCGGCACAGTGTTTAAAGCCTCATTAACTATAGAGCGGCACAGTGTTTAAAGCCTTATAAACTATAGAGCGGCACAGTGTTTAAAGCCTTATAAACTATAGAGCGGCACGATGTTTAAAACCTTAGAAACTATAGAGTGGCACGATGTTTAAAACCTTATAAACTATAAAGCTGCACAGTGTTTAAAACCTTATAAACTATAAAGCGGCACAGTGTTTAAAACCTTATAAACTATAGAGCGGCACAGTGTTTAAAAACCTCATTAACTATAGAGCGGCACAGTGTTTAAAATCTTATAAACTATAGAGCGTCAGAGTATTTTAAGCCTTGTAATCCATAAAGCGGCGTTAGAAGCTGTATAAACACTGGGGAAGGGTTTAGAGGAGGGACGTCTGCTGCTTTGCTGCTTCTTAACTTCAGTCACAACTAATTAAGTTAGATGTCTTTTTCCTGCAATGATGATGTAAATCATGTCTCTATGAAAGGAGAAAAAAAACCCTCCTCCTGCAGATCAGTCTGCTGTGAGAGAGAAGCAGAATAGAGATGGAGGTTTATATGATTGGTGTGGTTTGGGGGAACTCATCGACTTTAACTGTCCTTCTCCAGCGTCAACATATTTATGCAGCTTTAGTCACGATGGCTGAAGGACGTTATTAGGGGGTCACGTGAGCAGGAATGAAAGCTGCACGATGGAGGGAAAATAAATTGTATCTTGGCGCAGTTCGGGTCTGCTCCGGATACGCACAGACGATCTGTGTCTGATTAGTCTGATGGGACTGGGGACGCACGGGTTTTTCGTGTTTTAAAAGGTAAATGTCCTTCAAGCTCGTGGAATAAGTGAGACTCGAGCGAGACTCATTACAAAGTATTCTATAAAATAGAAAGCAAGAAAGAAAAAAGTTGAACAATGAGGAAAGACAGAAAAAGAGAAGAATAAATCAAGTTTAAAAAAAATAAAAAGAAAGATTGAAATAAAAATCAAGAATGGAAAAAGGAAATTGAGAGAGAGAGAAAAAGAAATTGCGAAAAAACAAGAATGAGAGAAAAATAGAAATAATTGAGTGGCAAAAAAAACAAAAAAAAAATCAGGCACCTTTTGGGCAGCAAGAGAGTGTGAGAGAGCGAGTGTGTGTGTGTGTGTGTGTGTGTGTGTGTGTGTGTGTGTGTGTGTAACCAGTGCCTCATTACAGAGGGAACGATCCCTGCACCAGCACTGTGGGTCACTTAGCGCTGTGGTCTCGACCAAAACCTCCTCCAGCTACACATCTTATACAATCTCTACAGTGCTGATGAAAAAGGACGAGAAGATGCAGAGAGACAGCAAACCGAACCTGCTCGGGTTCTCGCGCAGCAGGAGCCCATTACCGATGCCGCTACATGTGCGAGGCATGCTGGGTAATGAGCGCCTAGAGACAAGTTTGACAGGCTTTGATCAGCAGGCAACAAGTGAGACAGAAAGAGAACGGAAACTTAAAAAAAAGAAAGTGAGAGAAAAAGAGAGAGAGAGAAGAAACGGATCAAGGAAGATGGAGTGGTAAGGAAATGCCGGCGTAGTTGTGGATGAGTGGCGACGGACTGACAGGAGTGTGTCCATAAAGAGCTCCGAGCATCAGCACGGATTTGAACTATCCCCCCCCCCCTCCCTGAGCCGACACACCCAAAACCCAGGCGTAACGAGAAGAAGGGAAGTGTAGCACACACGCCCTACACCTTACAGCATCGCCGTCTTCATCATCATCATCGTCGTCGTCATCAAGAGCTTTGGCATTATGCATTTGGTTTAAATGAGCAATATGAGAGAATAGAAGAGAAGAGGATTTTTTAAATTGTAAAAAAAGAAAGGAGAAAACAGTGGTGAGCGAGAGATTGTATAGAAAAAGAATTAACGAAATGCTAAAAAGAAAGAAAGACTAGAAGCTAAAAATGCTAATATACACAATAAGATAATGGGGCTCAGAGCAGCCCGTGACACGTGTCCAGCTGTTCGGGGGTCTGCAGGCAGCTGGAGCAGTCTCCTGATGGCCCAGTGGTCAGGCGGAACACGTCTCACACACTGTGACTCACTCAGCGCTTCCACCGGGGAGGGGCTCCGATGCCACCAGGTGAGTCGAATCCGACACTCAGAATTTTTTTTCGACTCGTCTTGGCGTGTAATCGCTCGTAAACACGTGCGGTGGAGGAGAAGATGCGGGCGAGGAGTCGTTTGGCCGTGTGCGCGTGTGAGATGACGAGAAGAGACAACTGCAGTCTCTGAGAGTTACGGAGAAGTGTGTGAACTCTCGACCCATTCCACTGAGACGTGATGCTGTCCAGGCAAATCCTGGCGTGTTATTAAAGCCTGACCGCCTGCCTCCATCCCTCCGTCCCTCTCTTGCTTGTCCTGATTTGATGCCAAAAGTATTGGGACGTGACTTTTCCAGCCGTATATATGCGGTTCTTTATCGTCTTAAAAATGTGTTGGAATACGAACTACATTATTGTTCTGGTTCTGGCCTCTCCAGTCACCTCCAAGATTCTCTGACTCCTTCCCTAAACATCAGTCCAGACTGAGAAAGTCAGAGGATTCGGAAAAGACGTCACACCAGTGAATATTAAGAGGCGACAACGACAGAACTACGTCGATGATGTAAGTTTTCACGATGGCAACATTGTTACATGCTCTGAAACCTGAAATGAGTTTGGTAGGTAAAAGCAACACGGCCAAGCGAATGAGCTCTCCGGAAAACCACCGAACTTCCTGTTTGAGAGCTGTGTTTGCACGGCTGGCCAACCTCAAACATTCCTGCTGTGCTCATCCTGCATAACCAGTCAGTGGAGGATATTATGTGTTTTTGGACTAAATGAAAGCTCGTTTAAGAGCAATTATCATTTACAATAATATAAATACTTCCTTGAGTTGCTGAACTAAACATAATATTTGAAACATGAAAATCCGGGTCAGTGTCCTGAGTCTTCAATAGTTGGCTTTTACATCAGACAGACTTTTTTTTTTTTTTTTTTTTTTTTTAACACGCAGGGACAAACTTATAGGGACAGATTCATGGAGACTTACTTATAAGGACAAACTCACATACAGGTCAGATAGGGACAAACTGAGTTATGTGGACACTCCGACTTATGGGAACATTTACTTGTAAGGACTTAAAAAAACAAACCCAATTATGTGGACAATCTTACAGAAGCAAACTAATTAATATGGACAATACTCATTGAGACAACCAATGGGGGAATAAATACTTATTGTGGCGTTACTTATTGGGACTATATTAACAAATTGTAATATATGGGGATCATATTGCAGGGGCAAACTCGCTTGTAGGGAAGAAATGATGTTAAAATGTTAATCTTTATCTCTTTATTTGTTTCTTTTTTTAACAGCGCTATAGAAATTAAACTTACAACAGGATCCAGTTTATGTTAAACATGTCGGTTAACTGCAAACTTTACAACATGTATTTATAATCTTAATATATAAATATATGCAAGAAAAGCATATCAACCTTGATGTTAGAGTATTTCTTTACTATTAGTTGGATATTAGTGGTTATGAGACGATTAGAATTTCTCTGTATTAAAATGTCTTTGAGCCGAGACATGCATGATGGGTTTCATGGTTTCTAGCCTGAGAAGCGACCCAGGTGTTACAACAGCTGCGCAGTTCTCTTCGGAGTAGTTTGCATGACCTTGTTTCCTCCTCTATAAACGCTTAATCAATCTAAACAAAAAAGACAATTCTTTAACTTACACACTATAAATTGACCTACAAACTACAGTAATGGTGAATTCTGTGAATGTGCAACATTGTAGTATAAAAAAATTGTTTTGAGGGGGGGGGAAAAACAGCCGCATTTTCACCAAAAAGTCTTGTCGATATTTACGGTAGGATTTTCCAGAGATTTGCTGATGTACACTGATTAACTATAAATACTAAAACCATAGTATAGAACTTATTTACAAAGTCATAAATGCACAACTATAAGATAAGTATGTGCTTTTTTCACCTTCCTTTTCCACATTTAGCTCCAATTTGCTGTTAGAATGAGCTCAACACTTCTCAAGATGTTCTACTAGATTTTGTCGAGATTTCTGTTTATTCAGACAGAAAGTGTTAGTAAAGTGATGTAGATGAGATCAGAAGGCCTGGGGTGTGTTCTAATTCATCCCAAAAGGGGTTCAATAGGGTTGGAGCTCTATAGCTGGAGATCTTTCACTCCAACCCTGTTGAAATCATATCTCCATCATCATGGGAGCATTGTCATGCTGGCACCAGTTTGTAGTTCACGTGAAAGAAAAAACAAAAAAAACAAACAAACAATCAAAAAGGTGTGTGTCTCAATACTTTTGACGTTGGAGTGTTTTGTGTGTGTGTGTATATCTCCCTCACTCACTCACACACACACACACACACACACACACACACACACA
>MU557582.1:402985-461565 GCA_024362625.1 Silurus asotus | reverse complement strand
TAATCTACAGGGAGTGCAGAATTATTAGGCAAATGAGTATTTTGACCACATCATCCTCGTTATGCATGTTGTCTTACTCCAAGCTGTATATGCTGGAAAGCCTACTACCAATTAAGCATATTAGGTGATGTGCATCTCTGTAATGAGAAGGGGTGTGGTCTAATGACATCAACACCCTATATCAGGTGTGCATAATTATTAGGCAACTTCCTTTCCTTTGGCAAAATGGGTCAAAAGAAGGACTTGACAGGCTCAGAAAAGTCAAAAATAGTGAGATATATTGCAGAGGGATGCAGCAGTCTTAAAATAGCCAAGCTTCTGAAGCGTGATCATCGAACAATCAAGCGTTTCATTCAAAATAGTCAACAGGGTCGCAAGAAGCGTGTGGAAAAACCAAGGTGCAAAATAACTGCCCGTGAACTGAGAAAAGTCAAGCGTGCAGCTGCCAAGATGCCACTTGCCACCAGTTTGGCCATATTTCAGAGCTGCAACATCACTGGAGTGCCCAAAAGCACAAGGTGTGCAATACTCAGAGACATGGCCAAGGTAAGAAAGGCAGAAAGTCGACCACCACTGAACAAGACACACAAGCTGAAATGTCAAGACTGGGCCAAGAAATATCTCAAGACTGATTTTTCTAAGGTTTTATGGACTGATGAAATGAGAGTGAGTCTTGATGGGCCAGATGGATGGGCCCGTGGCTGGATTGGTAAAGGGCAGAGAGCTCCAGTCCGACTCAGACGCCAGCAAGGTGGAGGTGGAGTACTGGTTTGGGCTGGTATCATCAAAGATGAGCTTGTGGGGCCTTTTTGGGTTGAGGATGGAGTCAAGCTGAACTCCCAGTCCTACTGCCAGTTTCTGGAAGACACCTTCTTCAAGCAGTGGTACAGGAAGAAGTCTGCATCCTTCAAGAAAAACATGATTTTCATGCAGGACAATGCTCCATCACACACGTCCAAGTACTCCACAGCGTGGCTGGCAAGAAAGGGTATAAAAGAAGAAAATCTAATGATATGGCCTCCTTGTTCACCTGATCTGAACCCCATTGAGAACCTGTGGTCAATCATCAAATGTGCGATTTACAAGGAGGGAAAACAGTACACCTCTCTGAACAGTGTCTGGGAGGCTGTGGTTGCTGCTGCACGCAATGTTGATGGTGAACAGATCAAAACACTGACGGAATCCATGGATGGCAGGCTTTTGAGTGTCCTTGCAAAGAAAGGTGGCTATATTGGTCACTGATTTGTTTTTGTTTGGTTTTTGAATGTCAGAAATGTATATTTGTGAATGTTGAGATGTTATATTGGTTTCACTGGTAAAAATAAATAATTGAAATGGGTATAAATTTGTTTTTTGTTAAGTTGCCTAATAATTATGCACAGTAATAGTCACCTGCACACACAGATATCCCCCTAAAATAGCTAAAACTAAAAACTACTTCCAAAAATATTCAGCTTTGATATTAATGAGTTTTTTGTGTTCATTGAGAACATGGTTGTTGTTCAAATTAAATCCTCAAATAAAATTAATCCTCAAAAATACAACTTGCCTAATAATTCTGCACTCCCTGTATAATACAAGCTTCTGGACACCTGACCATAACATTGCCTTTTTGTGAACATCTCATTCCATATTGATGTCTCCATTTGCTGTTCGAAAAACCTCCACTCTTCTGGGAAGATGTTTATCTAGATTTTATGGAGATTGTTGTTGTTAGTAAAGTCAGGTACCGATGTACGTGAGATGAGGAGACCTGAGGTGCAATCCCAAAGGTGTTAGCTACTCAAGATCTTTTACTTCAAACCATGTAAAGCATATCTATATGGAACTGGCTTTGTGCATTGTTATGCTGGAACAAGTTTGGGTCACCTAGTCCAAGCACATACTATACAATTATGTGCCTCCATGTTTGTGTTAAGAGTTTGGAGAAGACCCGCCTGGAAAAGTCAGGTGGCCCAATATTTTTGTGTACAAGACGGGAAGTTCATTTTCTCCACCTGTCTAATTGCTCAAACTGGGCGATAAGGAATGATGGATTTTCTCATTGATTTCAAATGTCTGGTGTGATGTTGTCGGTGTGGCTGAAGGACAATGGAAATTGATGACTTCTGTCCATCTCGTGAGCAGTTAGTGAGGTTGTTAAAAGGGCAGCGTGTCAAGTTCACTTGCATTCGTTTCTGTCCACTTAATTAATCCTCAATTTCATTGTTGAGGTTTGTAGTCATAGGTGCATAAATGCAGAACTATTCATGCAACATGAATCATTTTAAACATATAAAATTAAAACTGAGAAAATGTTCCTTTTTAAGGGAAACATAAGGTCCTTTTGAATTTGAATTTGATGGTCTGGAGAAAAAAAGTGTAATGAAAATTAAACAGTTAGAGAAACATTTTTCAACTAATAAGGTTAATTGACAACAGGTCAGTAAGATGGTCAGGTATAAAAAGTGTATATTAGAGAGGTTTTCAGAGTCTCTCAGAAGTAAAGATGGGCAGAGCTTCACCAATCTGTAAAAGACTGTGTCTACAAATTATGGAACACATGACTTAGAAGTGTCTGGATGCTGAACTGGCCTGACTGCAGTCTAGACCTTTCTCCATTTGAAAACATTTGCTGCATCATGAAACGAAACAGAACACAACAAAGAACACCCAGAAATGTTGAGCAGCTTGAATTGTGTATCAAACACATATGGGACAACATTCCTCTCACAAAATCACAGCAAATGGTCTCATCAGTTCCGATATATATGAACAGAAGACGTGATGCTACTCAGTGGTAAACATGGCTCTGTCCCAAACTTTTTGATGAGACCTATTGCAGCAATCAAATAAAAAATGACTTAATTTTTTCATAAAAATGGTTTATTGTGAATTGAAGATGGATTTATGAGAGGTGTAAGGTTTGGCTGATTTTGCAATAAAAGCTACTCAGTGGTAAACATGGCTCTGTCCCAAACTTTTTGATGAGACCTATTGCAGCAATCAAATAAAAAATGACTTAATTTTTTCATAAAAATGGTTTATTGTGAATTGAAGATGGATTTATGAGAGGTGTAAGGTTTGGGTGATTTTGCAATAAAAGGAAGAAGGAGAGAGAGAGAGAGAGAGAGAGAGAGAGAGAGAGATAGAGGTGGTTTCTTTAACTCCAATGCCACCACCAGGACCAATGTCGCCATTTTCAACCTCAATCGAACCCACAAATCCAAATGATTTGGTTTGACATAAGCATGAATGCATTTTCATTGATTTATTTGAATTAGTCAGAAAATATAAGTCAAATGTGGTCTTACAAAGCCGCTATGTGCACTTGCAGTGTTTAACTGTGCTACCTCAAAGCTTCAGGGTTCGATCCTGAGCTACAGTTACTTTGCATGTTCCTCATATGCTCAATTGCCTCAATGAATGCGTCTGTGTGTAGGTGTTGGACCCATCCAGGCTGAATTCTCCCACTTTATGGCAGATGGGGTAGCGATTCATACATAAAGAAGCTTCATATACTCAAATTAAAATATAATATATAATATATATAAATGTAATATAAAATATATTACATTTTGTCCCCAGTAACATTATTCCTATACGTTTAACCCTAATCAGCAAGGAAAAACTCCCTGAGATGTCATGAAGAAGTGTTGTTTGAGTCCAGATAAGGAGTTGAGAATGTTGTAATTCCCAACATCCAACCAGTAACAAAGGTTTTCTAGCCTCTGACAAATTTGCCAAAAAAAACAAATGAAAGGCAATTCCATCCTGCAAATTAACATAAACAAAGGATGAAAATAAGATAATGAAAGAGTCAAATAGTAAGAAAGAAAAAAATATTTGTTTTACTTTGTGGTAACAGTTTAAAGAACCACATAATAGATGGAACATCACCTAGGCGTCCTGTAATAGTCCAATCAGACACTTGATGGCGCAGTAAATCCTTTTCACACTTCTTTACACTCCATAAAACTTTTGTGGGGCTAAAAACCACCAGAAAGCCTAAGTGTCTGTAATAGAGCTGCTTTTCTGATCCTTCCTCCAGAGTTTACATGGATTCAAACACACCATATTGCAGCTCCTGAGTTATTCCTTCTCCAAAGGTAGGATACATTTGAACTTTTGGCTCTCCAAGATAGGATTAATCTCCACTTTTAGTCATTTTTAATGAAAACTTTGAGATTTAGGGGTCCAAGTTTAAGTTTAAATGTATTGCGCATTTTGTAATTTGCGCAGGCGCGCGCGCGCAAAAATCCGGATTATGCTTCTATTCCTGTTTTAATTAGCTGTGCAGATTTGCGGTAAAGTTCACGCAGACATTTTAAAGTAAGTTTTACAGTTGAAAACATTGCTGACTTTTGGATTTAGTATTATTATGAACGGTTATGGAAGGTAATAAAGTATCAGCAGATGGTTCGCGCGCCCCAGTTGGGACGTGGGCGCGCGCGCGCGCACGTAATGCTTTAACAGGTTACTGCGTAGGTGCGGAGTAGCTTTCATAGGTTTAGTGTGTGTGTGTGTGTGTGTGTGTGTGTGTGTGTGTGTGTGTGTTCGACTGTAAGTAGTAGGAAAACATTTTTGTTTTCAAGGAAAAGTAGCCAGTTCATGCGCAAGTGGGCTCTAGAAGTCGCCAGATGACGTCACTCTTCACTTTGCATGCTTTAATGAGGTCATAATTCTTGTATGCATAAAGGAAAACTGGAAAGAATATAAGTAGGCAATAAACCATGGCTTGATAGGAAATTAAATTAAACTAGTATTGCATAGATATAAAAAAATAATTATGGAAGAATAGTAATTTCACTTTTGGGGGCGTGATAGTAAATTAATCTAAAATAGTATTTTATATTCATTACAAAATACACGAAAGAATTAGGATAGAATATAAGTAAGCAATAAAAAAACTCAGAGGCATTGTTGTATAGTAAAATAATTGAAAATAGAATTGCAATGGTATTCAAAAATGTAGTAGGCAATAAATCACTGGGTAATTCAGTTCAATTTGTGGGAAGAAGGGATCGTAAACGAGTGAGTGATTTGGCATAAAACGTACTCTTTCTTATTTTGGTTTAAGCAAAACTTTTTTTTTCCTGGGGAAATTTACAGTATGGCGATGGTGGCGAATGAACGCTCAAAATCGGAGTGCATTGTGGCAAGTGAATAAATGAAGGGCATGTAGATGTTCACTCAGAATTCGGACACCACCACAAAATGACAGACTCTCCATATAGTGCACAGTGTAGGAGATATGGAATGGTATCAGACATGTTTAACAGACAAGAGACTGAACAGTGGTTTTCTATGTCTATTGCTTTTGCACTTATCAGAAGACCTCACTTTAGCTAATTAGGGTGTGTAACGAGCAGGTCTTTAATTCAGGAGAAAAGACCATGATGGATTTAAAGCGCTAACCCACTTCACATGGAGCGATAAGCATTTAGCGGGCAATGGCTTTTATGTGAGAAATGTTTGGGGTTTTCCGGTTCAAGGAGACATTTGACCACAGTCAAAACAATGCAAATAACACCTGCCACACGTGTGTGTGTGTGTATGTGTGTGTGTGTGTGTGTGTGTGTGTGTGTGTGTGTGTGTCTGACAATGACAATCTGAAGTGTTTCGGTTTCGAGTGTTAGTGATCTCTGTAGGATGAACATCAACCGAAATTGCAATAAAAAACACACAATAACGTTAAGCGAAGGAAAAGGAAATGGAGAAGGATGGCTGCAGGGCAGATAAATAAAAAGGAGAAATGTCCCCATTTGCTCGTATAATTACTAAAATGTTTCTTGGAAAATTCAGTAGATTTGGAGTAGATATCCAGAATATTCCACCAATGTTCAACACTGAACAAATGAGGGTAATTATATATTTAATATGGGTAATCATATATTTAATGAGGGTAATTATATATTTATAAACTCAGAACACACAACGTGGTGAATCTAAGACGTATTGGTGTGACATTGGCATTCAAGTTAAATCTATTCAAGATTTTACTAAAAAAAACTGATCCTCTGCCTATTCTAGGGTTTTAGTTTCTTTGTTTTCAAGGACTCAAACTGGACTTAGCAGCTAAGCTAAATCTAAAATGTACATGATACACAACAATTAGCATTTAAAATGCTAGTACGGAGTCGGAACAAGTTATGCAAGAAATGCTTTACTTTACAACTTGTATCAAGGTTTGATGAATTAACGCAAAGAAATTAGCACTTTGTTTAATAAAACATTAGCTAGGTCAGTGAAATTATCTAGCCTGCAGGTTCTGAAGTATTTGGAGATGCATATCACTGCTCTATATTCAAACATCTCCTGTTTGAGATATCTCAAATATATATATATATATATATATATATATATGCCATCTATATCTTAAATATCTCAAATGTTTTATATTGTTCAACCTGAACACTCTGAAAAAAGTTAACGATAAATCAACATGTGGCAACAAGTCATTGATGAATTCATTACAGTATGTTGTTAGGGACGTTATGAAGTATTTTACAATGCTTTATGAAACAAAGCCTTGCTACCACATTACAAAGAACTGCACTTCCTGCTCTTTAATCCACAGGCCTCTAGGCTGTTTATCACTTCCTCTCTGTTTAACACAGATTTCCTCATTGAAATATGGAACGCTCATTTCGAGTCATTTGCTAACATCGTCTAACATACGTGATAGAAATGAATTTGATGTGAGACACAAGTGATTTTGATCTAATGTATGAAAAGCTAGATAGAGATGCATGGTTCTCTATTTCTTTATGTATTGTATGTGTGTGTGTGTGTGTGTGTGTGTGTGTGTGTGTGTCCACGTCATGAAGTCTGCCAGTTCCAGAAAGAAACAGTGGAAACAAACAGTGGATGTAACTCCAGGCTTTAATGTGAGATCAAGTGACATCTCCTGACAGGAAGGGCAGAGGATTTGTGTGTGTGTGTGTGTGTGTGTGTGTGTGTGTGTGAGGAACAAAGACCCATGCGGCCAATTCATGATGCTAACCTGACAGGATATTAGTGGCTAAATAGCTAAAATGTTCACTGCTAACCCTATTATCATTAAAACCTGAGCTAAACTGACAGGATTTCTGACAGGATTATTAAATTATTATAATAATGCTGTATTGGATGTAATTTAAAAGTAGGAAATCAGAAGTTTGGATTAAGTTTTAAGCTACAAAGTAGGAAATGAATCCTACTCACTAAATGAACTCCTATGAAAGTGTGTATTTTGTTTGCAAAACGCTAGTTAGCTAATGATCATAGCAAAAGGATCATCACAAAAATTCTCCACTACAAATACCATTACAAACCACTCCCTGTAAACCGTTAAACCCGATACCAAATGGTTTCCGCACAACCGTGGTGTGCTTGTGTTTAAGCTTGATGCTTAAAGAGGTTCTATAGGTCCTATAGTGTCCAGCAAACACCAACATGTGATCTAATGATGTTCTACTGGTGCTTAATGGTATCCACTAGACAGAAATATGCCACCAGGAACTTTAAAACCCTTACAACACTTATAAGGATTTTTATTGTATGTTTTTTTTTTTTTACTTTACTTTCAACATGACAGGATTTCTCAAAGTTCTCACATGTTTTCCAATTGTCAAATTTTGATGCAACAACCCCCGAATTAAAACAGGACCAAACTGAACAACATTTACCTCAGGTTGCTTTTAAAATGTAATGTACAATAGCTGCAAAGCAAAACCATACCCACAAAATTGTGGTATGGATATTGTACACTAACAATAAATAGGTATGACTAACCGTGTTTATATTATCTAAAGTATCTGTCCTGACCGCAGCACATCACACTTCTGACTCATAGCAGGATGTAACTTAAACCTCTCGAACACTACATTCTGGTGTAGATCAGTTGCCCTGAAGCACGAAAGCAAACCACAGGATTACACAATGAAGTCTATAAAGATGGAAAAGCCTTCTGTGAAGATTCACATAGCTTTTGTCGTAGGGTGTAACACAAATCACGGCATTGCAAGGACGTTCCGAATGGCATTTTTGGTGCATTTATTGAAAGCTGAAGATCGGTTTTCTTTTCTGTCTTCACTTTTTATCTAAGACGATCACTGCTTTCTTTTGAGGCTTTTAAGGAAAATTATTTATAGTTACATGCATGTTTCTATTTAGTTTTTTCTGTTGACAGGCACTGTATATATCTTTTTTCTTTTTTTTTTTATTGTACACTTTATTGCTTAAAATTGTTGTTTGTTTTTTTGCATTGGCGATTGATATTTTTGTGCTTTAGTGAATGCTGTGAATACTTCTGCTCTGGTTCGACATATTTCAGAACCGATATAAGAAAAATTGACTGTTGAGATTTAATATATAATTTAATTTGATTGGATTGGGAAGGATCAGATTTTCTTTTGTGATCATATTCCACTATAAATTAGATTATATAATTGTATACTGTACTTATATAATTTTAACCATTTACAATACTTGTTCTTCTCTAGTTAGTTTCATTAATATTTGGACAGTGGCACAATGTTTTTCTTTGTTTGTTTTAGCCTCCGTACAACAATAGATTTAACTGAATCAGTGATCGTTGTGTAGAATTTTAGCTGGAGTTTAAGGGGCTAAACAAAGTAATACTGCATTACCTTTTCAGGAACTACACCCCAGTTTTACGTAGGCTCTGCTACATATTTACAGGACACGTGTTTCCAAGCTCATAAGTAATCAGACACTGGATTAACAGTTTAATGAGCAGGTGTGGGATTTTTCCCCTTATTACTTTATTTATTATGCCAAATTATAGATATTGGATAGGATATATGTAGTAAAGAAGCCTGGCTTTGAAATAATTTGAATTATTTCTGCTGCTACTGAGATCTAGTAGATTATTGTATGAATACACACCTAAAACTAAATGAGTGTTAAAGTGCTCCAGCATTGCATAATGTAGACGTTTGCTTGAAACGGTTCTGGAAGAAATTTAAATTCTGTTACTTTCCAGTTACCTGCGAACTCTAGAGCTCACATGCTTAACCCAAATAACTTTTCATAAAATAATCAGTAATATGCTGAAGCCAGAGAAATGACTTTTTACCTTGGCTGATGGTTTGTACAATTTATTTGTACGATGTCAACAATATGACCAGGGACAGGATTTCTCATTTTAGGAAAAGAACTATTAATCCACTATAACCCAAAGAGTTAATTGTAATGTAGACAGTCAACAATCATAATCTCAATTCACTTGAATATTCTGGACATTTCTGCACTCCTGGCTAACCTTTCGTAACTGTATATAGTTATTCATTAAAGAAAATGTTCACTTCAAGAAAATAGGCCCTAGTGTCACCCTTAATCAGGCATGATCTAATAATCTCACACAGAGACTGTACACTTGTATCCAAATCCTCTTTTACACCTTTAAAGATTTTTTCCAGTCAAGTTTTCTTCCTCAGGTAGTTTCGAAAAGACGCATCTACAAGCATAGTTCTTTAAATCAGTAGACCGAACAAGAGATTTAGCAGTAAATTGTGCAGCCGCCTCCGCGAAGACGCAGGCGACGTGCCAGACTGGGGGGAATTTTACAACCTTTCATACAGACTACCAGTGCGTTCTCAGGAGAGCCTTTCTTAAGGCCCCTAACCTCTGTCTGACCTCCCCTGCCTTTAATGACGATCCACAGACTTTTTCCACCCTGCCCTCGAGCATCAGGACACCTTTAAGGGCAGCTGATGTACAACCAAGGGACAAGTTGTTAAAAGATGGCCTGTGAACATTTTAGCATGGTCATGTCATTGTGATTAATGATTTTTTGTTGTTTGTTTTTATTCCCATCACATACTTAGCTATTGCGCAAACTGTAGCGGACGATGTGTGTGTGTATAGATTGTTTGTGCATATACACACATATATGTGTTTGTGTGTAAGTGTGTAACCCGGGTACCCATGTGAAAATCGGGACATGAGGGGTAGGGGGGTGGTTGACAGACGGCTCATTAATTCATTGGGCTGTAAGGAGCTGCCAGTCAGCCTGTAGATATGCTAATTCTGCGTAGCAGGGAGCGGACCAGAGGAGCCAGCTAACACACACACACACACACACACACACACACACACACTTGCACACCCTTCTCATTACCAGATCACAACCAAGACAGTCTGTTTCTCATTCTCGTCTCATTCAGAGGCATCTCGGGGACCCGTGAACAAGCCAGAATTGGATTTATCGGCCCTACAAAGTTTTTTACAGGTAGGAAAGTACTGTGTCTGTCAGTCTGACCTCTGTGTAAAAGAATTTTTCGGTGTACACTCAGTGGACGAGTGAGGAAAAGACTATTGTCTATGAGTTTTCTTCTGCCACAGGACAGTACGAGTGTATGAGGGGAAGTCAGCTAGTCGGGGCAAATTAACACTCTAAGAGCAGGTGGTGAGCTGAAAATCCCCATAAGGATCTGTGACGTTACAGTTAAACGCATTGTTCGATTGTTTTATTCGCAGCTTATTTTGACCCCTATAAGAGACACAGGGTGAGGAAAGAGAAAACAAGCTTTAGGAAACTACAGGAATCAACAAAATCGAAAGTATTTCCTCTCAATTCAGAACTTGTACCGTATGAACAATACAGTGGCACACATTTAGATAATACCAACAAGTTTATACGAAATATAATTTTATTGGACCATACATAGCAATAAATAACATTATATTTGAGCTGTGCATAACACATTTCAGTAGCTTTATATATTCCTCAAATTGAATATTCAAAGTGAAATAAACATGTATTTTATATCTAATATGTATTTTTCTTCTCAATTATCCCACATGATATTGAATGAAATAGCCAAAGGTTTTCAATTCATATGCACTATATGGACAACAATGTGTGGTCACCTGACCATAAGAGTGTCATGTCATCCCATTCCACAGTTATTTCCTGTTTACTGTTGTAACAAACTCCACTCTTCTGGGAAGATGTTCTACATTTTGTGGATATGTGTGAGATTTCATTCACCCACAAGAGTGTTAGTAACGTGATGTAGGTGAGGTGAGGTGAGGTGGTCTCTGGTGTCATTCCAGTTCATCCCACATGTGTTCAACAGGGTTAGAGCTTTATAGGAGATCTTCCACTCCAATCCATGTGAAGCATATCTTCCTGGAGCTGGCTTTGTGAATCATGAAACAGGTTTGGGTCTCCAAGTTCATTGGAACATATTGGGAAAGAAGATTTTGGTTTATATAGTGTATATCTAAAGTAAGCTCTGTAAGATAATGGAAATTGTCGTATTTTATTAGTTCCGTTTTGAGTAGTTTGGGGGGCGTCATTTGAAACCTCTGCTCTCAAAGAGTGATGTCACATGGACAGTGAATCAGATCAGCGCTAATTTGTGCGATTTGCGCTTGATATCCGTCAGGCTCAGGTTTCCGTAATCAAGTCAAATCGACATCTATGCAATGAGCCATTGTGTGTGTGTGTGTGTGTGTGTGTGTGTGTGTGTGTGTGTGTGTGTGTGTGTGTGTCCATATGCATATGCTCCATATTTGTCTGGATATACTTTCCCCATGTCTGTGCATTCAAAGCTCTTCAGTATTCTCCAGAGACTTGATTAGTAGGTTTAAAGTTCAAGGAGCACCAGGTGTTCAATGGGTTTTTAATGGTTTCACGATGGGTGCTAATGGATGCAGGAGCAGAAGGTGCTTTACAGTCCCACAGCACTTCCAGCACGACATACATGCTAGAGAGACGGATGTGGCAGTTGCAGTGTCTCCGGAGGGCGAGAGTTTTTTTCAGAAACAGAGCACAACACAAAATCTTTTGGATGGGAGGAGCAACATGCTTCACAAAAGCTTTCGAAAATGTAACGTTGGCTTCCGAGACACTACCGAAAGATAATGTAGTTGTTCTGCTGATTTGGAGAATTAACCATGTTATTTGAAACAAAAGCTGCATAAAAAGAGCAAGTAATGATACACATAAAAATAAAATGAAAAAAATGTGTATGTTTGTAACTTATGGAAATCTGCGTAAAGCTACACATACTGTACGCAAGAGTGTTAGTAAAGTCAGGTACTGATGTAGGAGAGGTGAGAAGGTCTGTGGTGATGTTCCAACTCAAACCCAAAGGTCTACAATATGGTTGAGGATTGAAGATCTATAGCAGCAGATCTTCCATTCTAACCCATGGAAAGCATATATTAATGGAACTGGCTTTGTGATGCTGGAGCAGGAATTGGTCTTCTAATCCTCCTAGTGCTTAGAGTCAGGTGTCCCAGTACTTGTCCATATATATAGTAACAGCTTTGATTGTTTCTAAAACTGGAATATTTTAAAAACATGGCCACTGAAAACTTTGCTTTATATGTTATTGATAGTTGTTACGATGGACATTCTACAGTATTACACAGAACTTTATATATTTTGACTCACCAAATCAGCAGGCAAACATTTGTGTGCTTTTAAGCTGCCTGGAGTTTTTTTTTTTATACTTTCAGACAAAAAGCGTGGTTGCCTAGCTGCACCCAAGAGCATGTTCGCTATTGTCCGAAGCTGTGTTCTGTTCAGCGGGGACGAGGGAGGGAAAACGTCTCTTTCTTAAGCCTTAATCATTTTTCTTCTGTTTAGGAAGGGGGGTCTTTTCAGTCTTTTACAACAATGGCTTTTTTTTTCTTTTTAAAGTCTGATTGAAATAGTTTCTCAGAAGTGATTTAAAAAAAAAAGGGAATTTCTCTTTGAAATTCCGGGGTGGTCTAGACGAGTAAACCGATGGCTCGGGTTTTGTTTACAAGGTTTTATCCGTAATGTCTCAGCTAGTTAAGGTTTTATCGAGATGTTCAGGAATCTGAGAGGCCGAAAGCTCTGGGACAGGCTGAATTTGGGATTTCACCGAGGTCTGAAAGGGCTGAAAATGTTCCCGCGGGGTTCACCCTGTTGCTGAAGATAAAGATCCGGCCCAAAGATCGCCGTTTTGAAAACATTTCGGAGATCCGGTGGGAATCGCAGAAAGCTTGGCACGCTTCGAAAAGAAGACTTTCAGGACACATTCCAGAAGTGGCAGGAACGCTGGGAGCGCTGCATTGTTGTTGTACAACTATTGTGAAGGTGATAGTGTGTAAACATACATAAATAAAACTACTTTTTGATACCACCTCGTAATTTCAGTAGCTTTTAGAAGACATCGTCTGGATTACTACTGAGCTATCTCCAGATATTAGGTACGAACTCTTTTCTCCTGGGCTTCACAGAAAGTCCTTAAGGTTTGGACATGTTCTACTTTAAAGAGCGAGAACATCCAAACAACTGTATCCAATTGCATGAAAGCTCCAACACACATCCTTCATCTTGAAGTTCTGACTTTTTTACTCAAGTTAAAGTAAATAAACTTGGGCTCTGGCATGTACTTAAGTAAAAAAAATTGCCATTGCTACTACCTGTTTTAGTGTCATGCTGGTAACTGGACCTCACATAATATTAATATTTTAATACAAAAGAATTTTAAATGTCATTACCTAATGAATGTATCCAGACTGAAGATCCACCATATAGAACACAAGCAGAGGAAAGATGATGATGATCAGGTGATCAGGAATGTTTCTGTTTTTAGTCATGCTTACACCACTGACTCCCCCTGTCTCATCCACGTTAACCCCATAATTCTTGTTGTAAGCGTCTTAAACTAGCCCACATCTGTTCAGGAAATGATACACCAGTGGTAGATTGAAAAAGCCACGCAATGATAAGAAGGTTGATGGGCTGAAAATGGCGCAATGAGAAGAACAAATATTGATCATGTCCCCAAATAGAAAAGTAAAGAGTCTGTTTTGAAAGTAGAAATTACAGATATTTGTGTAGAAAATTTAATGAGGGAAAGTAAAAAGTTGTCAGAAAAATGACTAGCGAAGAAAAGTACTGATACCAGAAAAACTCTACTTAAGTACAGTAATGAAGTATTTGTACTTCTCTGGATCGGAGATCTCAAGCTAGAGAACTTGGAGGATGTACTTGGAGAATTTGATATCTTTGATTGAAGTGAAAAAAGCCCAAAATAAACCTCAGATCTCACAGCATTTTTGTGCCGAGCCCTTATCCAGACGGACTCACAAAAGTGCTTTGTGATCGCTATCAGTTTCATATCCTTGTGCTTTTTCAGTAGATCAGGGCTTACGAATACAATCTGTACCACAATCATGAAAAAACACACGAATCACACATTAACGTATCCCCCATTCAATTTTACCCCAAGTGCTAATTCAAGTGCTTGATGTTGAAGGAGAAATACAGTTTTAGTTCCTGTTTGAAGATACAGAATGACTTCAGTCTTAGACTACAGATCCATTAAGTGAGTTCACGTGTACTCCGGCCCACCGCACATGAGCGATATTTCCTTTCAGGATTGGGTGTCAGATCACCTGATTGGTTCATCTTGTCACAGCAATCAGTGCACCTTCCTGGGAAGTGTTCACACTGTGAAAGCATTTGATAAAAACATATATTGTGAAATCCTGCCTGCAAGAACGGCCCGTGCTTGGACATGCCATGCACTGAGCAGTGACAGGACTGAAACTGCAATATGCAGTTTGCAAGGAATTCGTTTGGGTGAAGTAATAAACAAATTAAGAAAACCATTCTAAGTGTGAACAGTTTCAAAGTGGTTACATTTTATGTGACCTTTTTCTCAAATTCCAAGCAAACCAACACTATTGAACAAAAAACTATTGGGAAACCTGACTTTTAAAGCCATATGCGGTTCTTCCCTAAACTCATACCTTAAAGCCAGAGGCGATCAATTGTATAGAAAGTCTTTGAATGCAGAAATATTACATTTTCCATTTAGTTGAAGGAGACCCAAACCTCTTCCAGCATGATAATACCCCTCTGCACAAGCCAGCTCCACAAATATGTGGTTTCCATGGGCTGGAAAGGAAGATCTCTTGTTATATTACCATTTGGAACACCCCAGGCCTCCTCACCTCAGCTACATCTGTACCTGACTTTACTAACGAGCACAAATCTCCACAACATCTAGTGGACACATTTTACCAGAAGAGTGAAGGTTATTATAACAGCAAATGGAGAGTAAATCTGGAATGGGACATCAAAAAGCACATACCAATCCAAGTGTCCACAAAAAAATAAATAAACTATTGGCAGCTCAAAAGCACACAAATATTAACCTGTTGACTTATTGAGTCAAAATATAGCATTTGTTCTGTGTAATACTGAAGAATGTCTGTAGTAACAACTATCAATAACATTTAAAGCAAAGTAATTAATTAATTAATTAACCATTAATTGGCATGATAGTTGATTGCTGGAACTATCGGCTATCTTCAAAAATCCGTAACGATAGTTTTTCCGGCTTCTGGTCTGTTGTCTTTACAAGAGCGGCCTCTAGAGGCAAAGCACTGATTTGCTATTTGTTTTTACATGTGAGAATGTGCGCTATTATATTTATTGTTTGTTTATTATATAATTATGTTAATTATGTTAAATTAATGAATTTGTTCATATTTATTTAATTTAGTAGTTACATTTTATGATTTAGTACTTTTCTTTGGTATTAATGTTCTACTTTAGTGCTATTTTACATAGTGTTTTGTTTATTTATTTATTTTTAATCCAGTATCCATTTAAAAAATCAATGAATTAATTGGTTAGCGGCAAGTAAAATGGAACCTAGTACTGGTGAAATCCACTCCAATCGGTCGACTTCTAGATGGTTTAGCATAGAAAACAACAAAAATGCTAAACTCCACGAAAAATACATATCCGAACAATGTGGCCTCTGAAGTTTAAAAGCGAAACCACGTCGGAAACTGGCGAAGTTATGTTTGGAATGGTCAGAGTTTGGTTTTAGGAGAATGGTTTCAAGTTTCTCTCTCACTCTTGACAGCTTGTAGCTAAAATTATGTCAAGAATTCACATCCGAGATACACGTTCAGGTTTCCTCAGAGCAAGCAATAGCAGTCCACTTATGCGCAGAGATTACGGAGGAATGCGAAAACTCTAAACACGTCCCTCGTAAAAGATGATTTACTTCCACATGTTGACGGAAAGAGCGATGAAATCAGATCAATAGGTGAGCGAACACTTGTAGCACTGGCGCCTCCTCTTGGCATGGGAAGCTTTAATACCTTACGAGTGCAGGCTTTGCAATGTTAATGTTAATGGCAGCATATTAAGGCCTAAAGTATATGCTGTAATTACAACTCTTTCCATGCTGCCTGAGACTCTGCAAACAGCAAATTATGGGATTAGGTGCAACGGGGGTTGGGGAGGTGGGTTTTTGGGCAGAATTCCACATGAAAGAAGACATAGGGGTAGTTCCAGATGTTTATGTAAGAGTGTGTGCGTGTTTTTGTGCTTTACATTTAATATTTTATTTTCTATAATCAAGAATTTCTCGAGCTTTAAGAATTTCTTTTAAAAGGAGAAACAATTCCACATATCGAGGGAGTGAATGAATGAAGGATGGAAGGAATGAAGACATTGTTAAAGTTTGCTGAAATAATTAGAACTGTTAAGTCTTTGGAACATTTATTGTTAAAGTTTGCTGAAATAATTAGAACTGTTAAGTCTTTGGAACATTTATTATTAAATGTAAAACACACACACACACACACACACACACACACACACACACACACACACACACACTTACATAATAATGGGGTCTAACAATTGTAAACTATTTAGTGAAAATTTTTCAATATATTTATTTTTAGTTCAATTTAATTTAAAGCCAATTAAATTTAAAATATTATAAAATATTATTTAACCATTACTTTATAAATAAAATAAAAAAATGTAAACTGTTTTTTATTGTTTTTGGGTTTTTTGCGAATGTTAATAAACTGTGTTATTGAACAAACGACAAGCAAGTCGGATTTTTTTTTTTTTTACTGGGCCGAAATTGGACCGAATCGTGACTCATAAAACTTAGAAAATCGTGAAGTTTGTGTTCCATAACACCCCTATGAGAAACCCATTAAAAGCTGTCACTAGATTTTTGGAGATAAAACTTGATTAAAAAGCTTGATGTTGTTTCATCTTCAGGTTGCCCCTGAATGTGAAGTTTTTTCCCTCCATTTTCCATTCACTTCTAATTTTCCTATATTTGTGTGACAGTGTTGAGAGATGAATGGAGGTGGGTGCTGTGTAGAAACAGCTCCAGTCATAATAAATCTCTTTTACCCTGATTGTAGTATCGTGTGCCTTCAAGCTGCTGTCTCCAGCTATTGTGTGTTTCAACAGGTCATGTGTATGTGGTGTAATTGCATGATTAAGATATGGACTATATGGACAAAAGCATTGGGACATTTTCAACCATATGTGGTCCTTTTACAAACTGTTACCACAAACCTGGATGCACACAATTGTGCTAGTATTACAAATTTTATTCATTTGAACAAGGAAACCCAAACCTGTTCTAGCATGACAATGCACCTGTACACAAAGCCAGTACCTTAAAGATATATGGTTTGGAGAGGAACATCTAGAGTGTGTTCATGTTTTCCTTTTCTTTTCACACATTTGTGCCCCGTGTGCTTCCTGTACATCTGTAGGCCCCGTTCGAGGACATGCCACTTTCATTGCTCTAACGTCTGCAGCGCCTCTCTGCTCTGTCTGAACTTTTTGAAGATGAGCTAGATTGCACACGGATTGCTCACCTCTGCTTCATGAGCCAGCAGGATGCGGCATCGGTGCGTGCACTCTCCGAGCGTCTCCTGGTAGCGTCGCACAAGGGCCAAGCCGAAAATGTGGTGCAGCTGATCAACAAGGGCGCCAAGGTTGCCGTCACCAAGGTGAGTGAAATAGTCCTGCTCTGGTATGCTTCCACAAAAAGGAGTGGGCTCAGTGGGGTTGGTTTTCTGAAAGATTGTTGAGTATAATAGGGTCTACTAGAGCATGGATAAACCTGTTGGATGTTGCTACAACTAAATTTTGGCTAAAGAATCCAAAAAACTATTGTGCTCATGGAATAAATATTACAAGTTGTTATCAGAAGTTGAGAAGACCATGAGATCATTAGAGGAATGAAAAATTCTGGGCTTTTCTATGGGCCTTGGATATATGTCGTCTCCTGCGAGGAAAAGGGAGGTGGAATTTGTGAGTGTGAATACACTGAAACCACTGTTAGATGAGAAGGAAACAAAAATTGGGTTAGACGCTTTCACAACTGACTAAAGGCAGGAAGCAGAACCCGGATCAGAGCCATAACCTTAAACAGCTTTCGTCTCAATGTGATATAAAGAACGAGGCATAAAGGAAAGCAGTTCTTCTATTCAGCACCAGGCATTCCACCTAAACATATTGTATACCTCATATATACCTCCAAGCGAGGGTCATAATCGGACAGGGAATCATATTCCATCGTATTGGATCTGGTAGACAAAATGCACACTTGCCTTTTTTCCTTGTTTCTCTCAGCAAGTTAGTTATTTATCAAACAAATGAGATTCATTAAAAGATTTTTAGGAATTTTCTTACAAAATGACTCAAAAGATATGTGAAAAGATGAGAGGACTCAGTTAAAGGTGTGTATGAGTGTGTGGCTGCAGGGCGAATACAGGACTGACTGAGATAATGTTCAGTGTCCCAGTGTTAGGGGTCACGCCAGGTCACGTCGCCGTAGCTATGGTGCCTTTGTCCTTGGAACCCGCCAGGGGCCTCCAGCTGAAATACGACAGGTGAAAATGGCAGCCCTCCAAAGCCAGGTCAAGGAAAACCAAAACCCGGGAGACCGAACTGCTCTCGCCACACCTCGAAACCCCGCACAGTATGATCGCTAACATAAAAAATAAAACAGATTTTCTATTGTAGTAAAAACTCAGAATCTGTATTTTCCTACTATCATCAGATTGAAGATGTACAAAAAGATAAAATTCATTTATGTTCAAATCATTGACTGATTTTTAGCTACTGATTAGTAAATAACTTTACCTTTCAACCAAGAAATCAACACTGAGTGTAACTTACTATAGTTTTATTTATTATAACTCTTTTGAATAGAATAATAACGCTACCAACAATGCTAATCAGCTACATGCTTGTAGCTAGCTGTCTGTTCTGTATATAGCAGCACATGGTGGGGGGGTCATTTTATGACAAAAACGTTTCGTGTAACGAATATAAAGAAGAGATTTTTCCTCAGAATTGTACATTATATGGACAAAAGTAAGATTGTCAGTATGATTGTTTTTAAACATCCCAGTCAACATCTAATCTCTGTTTTGCTGTTCTAAGGCCCTCCACTCTTCTTGATTTTGTGTAGATCAGTGATTTTGGGAATTTTGTGAGGATTTTATTAACTGTATTAAATTTCTGCATGATTTTTCTCATTATTTTACAAAGTTTCCTCCACAATGTATTGCTAATTGCTCCTTATCTGCTGGTCGAACCTTCCAAATTGACGTAAAGCCACAATTTTGTCTGGAAATCTATTAAGAAGATTTTAAACACATGATAAACTGGCGTTTTTGTCTTAACTGATTTGGTGGGTTTGTGCAGTATGGCCGGACTCCACTTCATTTGGCTGCCTATAAAAACCACATTGAGGTGGTGAAGATCCTGTTGAGAGCTGGCTGCGATCTGGACATTCAGGATGATGTGAGTACACAAACTTTTTTCGTGTGACAGATTAGCTTCTGGCTATCTTTTATATCACTTGTACCACATAGATAGAACATAAAACAGGCTGATGAGGTAAATCTTTTGGTTAATGCATTTTACTTTAATTATAATAAAAAAAAAATAATTGTCTATGATTCATAAAACTAGATTGTGCCCCTAGTGTCTGGCTTGAGTACTGCTTGTTTTTGCTATATTCAAAGAGCTGGTTTTGCATTTGGTGCTTTGCATGGCCCTTAGCAAATGGGGCTACTTGCAATCCTCTTCACTGATTTGTACGTGTTATCTTGGTGAAAGCTTGATTCTAAGAGCTACGTGCCGAATTAAAGCGTGGGCAATTATTGGATCGTGCAAAACGATTGCCCTCGATTCTTAGCTTCTGTCAGAAAGCTTGAACCCCGAACTACCGTGCAGAGTGTTTTAAGAACTGAACCTCTGGCTCAAGCGTATCGTTTTCATTCTGGCCACGAGTTTCGTATTGCCCGTGAAGCTTTGAAAACACGCCCTGGCATTCGTTCAGTAGCTCACACTCCTGGCTGGATGAAAGCAGTATCCTGAGTTTGGTAGAAATCTTTTTCCCCACCATATCCCACAATGCGCTTATTTTGCCTATTGTTTTTAACGTTATGTATTTTAACAATTTCACTGTTGACCAGGGCGATCAGACAGCGTTACACAGAGCAGCTGTGGTGGGAAACAGTGATGTCATCTCTGCGCTCATTCAGGAAGGGTGTGCACTGGATAGGCAAGACAAGGTGAACAACACTGCACATACTTTTCAATCGCATAGAAAAGCTGTAAAGTAAATTCAGGGTTCCATGCAGGCATCTGGTTACCTTCTAATAGCACGAACATGGACGACAATTACACACACTCACGCTCGATTCATTTGAAAGAAAACTCTACACATCCACTACACATCTAGAAACCTGGACTTGAATGCGATGTATACCTTTTTTTTCGGACCTGAGACACATTTTTTCCCCGAACAGGATGGAAACACGGCACTGCACGAGGTCGCGTGGCACGGCTTTAGTCAGTCTGTCAAACTGCTGGTTAAAGCCGGGGCCAACATTCATGCGAAAAACAAGGTACTTTTATTTTCTTTCGAAAGAACAATATATAAACATACGACTAAATAGACTTCTGAGCTTAAGATTTGAGCATTCCATCCCACATTTAGTCCCCATTTTTTCTTGTAATAAGCTCCACTCTTCTGGGAAGAGGTTCCACTACATTTTGTGGAGATTTCTGAGATTTTATGCGTCTACAAGCGTCTTAGGAGGGGCAGGGAGACCTGGGGGTGATGTTCTAATTCATTCCAAAGGTGTTCAATTGAGCTCTATTGCAGGCCATTTAAGATCTTCCAACCCAGGGAAAGCATATCTTCATGGAGCTGGCTTTACACAGAGGCATTGTGATGCTGGACTTCAGCTTATGTAAGGAGGAACCACATAAGGCTGACAAGTTGTGTCTACTGTAATTTCCTGTACCTTACTTTACTAACATCTGTCTTTAAATGAGGGCAAATCTCCAGAAAATCTAGTGGAACATCTTTCCAGAAGAGTGGAGGTTATTTTAACTGCAAATGGAGACTCGATGTGGACGTTTCAAAAATCTCATGTCCACAAACTCTTGTCTATATAGTGTATCATGGATCTAAATATTGGAGATCTAATGAAGATTATGAAGAACACGTTTTCTGTTATAAAATTGTTTATATTGATGTTATAGAGATTTTGAAGACCTCTCTCTCTTTCTGATTTCCAGGCAGGGAACACGGCACTACACTTGGCATGTCAGAACACTCATACCCAGAGCACTAAAGTTCTACTACTAGGAGGAGCTCGTCCCGACAGCAAAAACCATGTGAGCGCCTCTCATTGTACTCCTTTCTCTTTTTCTTCTCGCTGATCTGAGAAACAGAAAGACACATGCTCTAACAAACGTATTTCAGTTTGTTGTCAAATGAAACATAATGCACCAGTCAGTACTGGGTAAAAGGTATAAAGTGGAACTGTGTGTGTGTGTGGGTGTTTGTTTTCCTCAGGTAGGCGACACGTGCCTGCATGTCTCCGCCCGCTACAACCATGTGGGTGTTATGCGCATTCTTCTGGGCGCTTTCTGTTCGGTTTCTGAGAGGAATCAGGTATGTTTTTAACTTGATCTTAAGAAAAAGCGACAGGGAAAGCTTTTCGAAGGCTGGGGCTAAAAAAAAAAAGGAGATAAGAACTCAATACACTTTTAACATTTTATAGATGTCCAGGATAATCGGGGAAATATTTCATTCGAAAAGGCATATTTTTCTCTCTTCGTTTTGGTCTTCCGTCCACAATGAGGCGCCGTTTTCACTCAATGGAAACTCTCCAAAGGGAGATTAATTTGACAACGGCGACACTCGACAGTGATTTTCCTTGATATCATTTCAATGTTTCAAAGAGCCAAAAATTTAATAAACAGCAGGTGGAAATTATGTGGATCGAAGCGTCTTGCGTTTTTGCTCAGTACAGGGCGGTAAAAATTTTCACTCGTTTCAGCGCAGAGGAGAAAATCTTTGGAAAACAATTTGAAATGATAGTGTGAAGCGTATTTATTTATTTATTAATTTTTTTAAAAAGAGGAAAGCGTTGTTTTTAAATGTCGGATTATGAAACAGATCACACGTCATCGACAAACACGCAGCCAAAAATTTTAATATAAGAGCTAACAAGACTCAGGTGGAACCAATAAGGAGCTAACGAGGGACCTGGGAACACTTTGGCGACATCTGGTGGCAAAAAATTAAATACAAATATTCTGATTTTCCCCCAGATTCTGACAAGGTAAGTATATTAAGTGTGACAAGGTGACAGGGTGGTGTGATGTGTCCTGACTTTCCCTGAACTACCCAGAGCTCACGAAGTGCATGAATTTTGTGGAAAACACAAAACAAATGAGAAGCATTTCTTCTGGTCGTTACAGAATGCGGACTTCTTTTATAAAAACTAAATGTGTGTTTTTTTTTTCTGGTGGAGAAGGCTGGAGATACGGCTCTGCACGTGGCAGCCATGCTAAATCACAAGAAGACGGCACGTGTGCTGCTCGAAGCCGGAGCCGATACCAACATCCAGAACAATGTGAGTTCTCTTCCAACACACACACACACACACACACACACACACACACCTCTTATTCCTTGTATGGTGTTTCGTTATTTTAAATTGTCCATCGTTTTGCGTTTTTATAGTATCTAAAGTGTCTTTAAGTGTCATGTAAAGCACCCATAAATAAATCAGATTTTTATTTATTTATTTATTATTTGTAATATTATTATTGAACATTTATTTACCCTAACTGGTTTAAATAGCACCACTTGTGCTGTGTTTACATACATGGGAAGTAGCTTTGTAGTTAAAGCATTGAACTTTGGATCCGAAGGTCGTGAGTACAAATCCCAGCCACACCAAGTTGCCACTCCTTGGCCCCTGAGCAAAGGCCCTTGTAGTTGCTCATTTGTCATTTGTTGATGCTCATGGTGAAGGTCTGATCATCCGTTTTGGTCCTGGTGTGTGATTTCCCTTTTCAAACTTTATTTGATAAATAACTCGATGCGGCGCACAACATGAAATAATTTAGCAGGAATTATACAGGAAATATGCAGGAAGCCAAAAAACACCTGCTTGCTGCAGAGCCAAGGGAGACAAGTACAGGCTTATCAATCATTCCTCTGTATATATATGTGTGTGTGTGTGTGTTATTATGTAATACAGTCAGGACACACTCCACTGGACCAGGCCAGAGAGAGCAACAACCCTGAAGTAGCACTACTGCTCACTAAAGCACCACAGGTGACAACACACACACACACACACACACACACACACACAACACACAAAAACACACACACTCGCACAATCAGCTTTATTTCCGCCAGATATTTTTCCTGGCCATCCATCTGCCAGGATCATTAATTTCCTATTTAAATAATATTTGCAATACTTTTGCAGGAGCATCGGTTCCTGCTCTTATCAGGCGAACCTGTTCATCACAACAGGCCAAAGATCACAGTGCAGACAGGAAACTGAAAGTTCATACAAGTACAGACAGAGATGGAAGGCAGCGTGTGCCAAAAAACACATTTACACACACACACACACACACACACAGCGTATTAAAATCTGTCTACTGAAAATTGTAAGAATCAGTCTGGTCACTGCGGTCACATCCAGTCAAAGTGGCAGCAATTAGCGTCTCATCTCACGTCGTCCTCGAACGCATCATTTTCGGAAAGCTCAGACTCGGCGTGACATCACCGCGTAATCGAGCACGACCCTCGTAAAAGATTACTCACGCTGGAAATTCACTGACACATTCACACACTCTTTTTACACCTAGGGGCACACTTTTTGTTGGTATTACTCATGTGTGTGTGTGTGTGTGTGTGTTTGTGTGTGTGTGTTTACATTCAGAGCTTCACCCGGGGCAGAAGCGTACGAAAAAGGAGGGACAAGTTGAAAGCTGAAGGACGAGCCCAGTCAGTTCCACGTGAAGAGATGCTGCGGAATAAGGTATAAAGAAGAGGCCGTGTGTACGTACACTGTCAGGGTTACATTTCCTACAATCCCACGTCACATGACTTATATAATTGCCCTAATTGCTCTTGTGTCACTTTTGATTACAGATGTTCTGTTCTATTCTATAATTATTATGGATTTATAAGTAAATTTGGGGTATAGATCATACACATATACGTGCAAAACTTTGTGGACACCTGACTGTGTGCGTTTTGAACGTCCCAGTTCACATTGAGTCCTTTTTTATTTCTTTATTTTTTAATACCCTCCATAATATCATTTTTCTGGAAAGATGTTCCACTAGATAATAAAGTCAGGTGCTAATTGACATACGTGACATAAGAAGCCCCGGGGTCTCGTTTCCAATCCCAAAGGTGTTGAACCGGTTTTGAGTGCTGTAGCAGGTCTTTGTGCACAGTGGAATTGTAATGCTGGAACAAGTTTGGGGTCCAAAGACGTCCAATACAAATGTGGGCCTACAACAATGTGGTAACAATTTGAGGAAGAAGCAAATATGGTTGGAAACGCCAATACTTTTGGCCATATAACATATAATCGCAAGGACAGTTCAAGGTTTGTATAATCGCTTAACGAGCAATGACTTTCCAGGGAAGCGTGTCTGCGGCGGAAGAAACTCCCAGCAGCGAGCTCTCTGTGCAGAAACACAGGGACTGTAGGAACGGGTCACCCCGTGGCGCTCGGCAAAGGAAAAGCCGTGAGCATAATCGCAGCCGAGTCAAAGAACAGGTACACATTACTTTGTTTATTATTAGTATTATACAGGGGATGTGGTATTGGTAAGATTTCCAATGTGAAGGTGGTAAGTTCAAATCCAAGCGCTATTGGGCCCTTGAGAAAGGCCCTTAACCCTCAGATGTATAAAAGAAATAATTGTATCTGCCAAATTGCTATAAATTGTGAAATTGCACCCTAGGTTTTTTTTTCCTGGTGTGCATTTCTGAAAAGCTTTGTTGGTTAATTCATTTTTCACAGTATTTCTGTTAGCTTAAACTACAATAGTCTGGGCATCTGACCTCTGACCCTTCTGGCCCCTGCGTCACTGAGATTCTGAACGTGAACCGAAGCTCTTCAGCCGTATGTCTCGCCTCTACGTAAAGTCGAAATTACGAGAATAAAGTCAAAATATTTTGAGGAAAAAAAGTCGCAGCGGTACGAAATTAAAATCGCAGAACTGCGAGAAAATGTAAACGTACGCACAAAACTTTAAGCCAGAATTTAGCAATAAGGAAATGTATTTCATTTTCTCAAGGAACAATGACGACGGCGATCAAAGATATCGACTCAAAATATTACGATTTCAATCTCGTCGTCTTCGCCGGCGGGAAGTATTTTATTATCGAAAATGAAACTAGTGGCCAAAATCTGTCATTTGGGTAGTAATTGAACAAGTGTGTGTGTGTGTGTGTGTGTGTGTGTGTGTGTGTGTGTGTGTGTGTGTGTGTGTGAGATTACAGCCTTCACTATCAGACCCTCTACTTAGCAAAGCAAACAAATGTAAAGAGCTGAGAACGAGGAGTAAAACGAGAGCGTCCCCTCCCCGAGCTGTTCCTCCTCCTCACAACTACAAGGCGTATCAGCTGTACACACTGTACAGGGACAAAGACGGCAAGGTCATGCAGGTAAAAAAAAAAAAAAAAAGCAAATCACGTGTTAAATATGAAAGTTTTCACTCAGCAACTTTAAACAGAATTGATAAAAAATGCAGTCGTTTTTCTCTTTCAACCAGACGGAAGGAATCTCCTACATCAATATGGTTTTCTTAACTACGCATCCACTCATGCTGAATGTAGTGGAAGTGTTGAAGTGTTGTCTGGAGTCATTACGTTAAAATCTGATGTAAAGTCCGACTTGCTGTTGGTCCCCAGGCTCCTCTAAACGGCTGCAGGTGTGAGCCGCTCATCAACAAGCTGGAGAACCAGTTGGAGGCCACTAAAGAGGAGATGAAGTCTGAGATCCACACGGTTCAGGAGCTTATGAACGACAAGCTGGGACAGCTGGACCGCAAGAACAAACACCAGGTACACATAGTATTTTGGTACCTCACTATTTTGGTTTAATCGAAAGTTATAGCGAACTGTTTTTTGAGTTTTATGTTGAAATGTATGGGTAAAAATATTCTTAATTATAAAATGAAGTACAAAAACGGATACGTAAAATACCGTACAGCGTTTCATACGTTTGCACGAAAAGAACGGATTTTTGGGTTGGCACGTAGCTACCGCGAAAAACGGGGGACAACTGTGTTCCGAACGCAAACCTGTCTAACACTGAGGAAATTCCCTGTGGTTGTCGCCGGTCTCAGATCAGAGCTCTGGATAAGATGACATTAGAGAGAGTGTCGGCTGAAAAGACGGAGTGTTTGCGCCGCATCGACGAGAAGACAAAACAGGAGCGCCTGGAGGGAGAAAAGAGACAGGTAATGTTCACGTTACATAGGACAGAGCACTAAGCAGTACTGATCCGTGAATAGGGCTGAGGTAGAGTTCTGCACTCCAGGATTTCAGCTCAAGGTCTTTTTTTCAGAGCAGACGATCCTCAGTGTTTGCTTCTACCAAAATTCCCTGGCTTTCCTTCTGTCCCATATTTACTTTATGATATATGAATTTGATATATACGATAGATCTTGTGTTTCCGCCCTGTTTGTAATGTTTTCAGAGAGAAATCATTGTAGTATTTGGTCATATTGCTCTTTTTGGAGAAAACTTTGGAGATACATCATTTGGGGATGTTTGAAATTTCTCTCACCCACACAGGCCTCGATAGTGAGTGAACTGAAGAACTGGTGCATGTCTAAGCTCCAAAGCATGGAGGCACGCCTGACAGCAGATGCACGCTGCGCCCCCCTGCGCCGCTCCTCGTCGTTGGACGGGTGTGTAACGTTGCGGGCTGACGCCGGGGGTCCGTCTGCCAGGAGCGCCCACTGTCTGGTACCCGGCGGCCAAGCTGAACCCGAGGAGGGTCATGAAGGCGCCGAGAGAGGAGATGTGAAGAAGGACGTGGTGGATAATCACTACTTAGTGGTTCAGATGGACAGCTCTTCAGGCAGGTTTCAGGTTTCCTCTTAATAACTGTCTTGAATCTTTTATTGCTATTAAAAGAATTTCCTAACCTAGATTTTTATAGCTTCTAGTGTTTTAGCCGCCATATTTAATATCTTGTAGGGGTTTGTGTCTTAAAATACTTTATACGTATGCGGGATGCGCACTTGCTAGAGGTCATTGTTTTGACATACCGAGCATTGCGGCTTCTCTTGCAAATATAGACTATGCTTTGTATAACCATTTTATAATCCGGTATAGTATATTCTATATTTGTTATGCTTTAGTATCACAACAAGGAAGCTGTAAATATTGAAGCTTAAGCTATAATACCATGTAAATATTATATGGATACTGATATTTCATGTACATCTGAATCTAAAGCCGAAGCTTAATTGTCTGCCTTCTTTTCTAAGACGGAAAACAGAACATCCAAGAGACATCCTGCCCCATGGACAAATCAGCCCCATCATCTCCTCTTGTAGTTCGACCAAAAAAACGCACTGCTGACCCCCCCAGGCCAGACAGGGAATTACAAAAGGTGTCGATCCAGGCCTCAGGTCGATCCAACAGTCTCTCTCCAACCACCGAGCGCCGAAGCAGTGGTCAAAAACAGGACCGGGGTCTCAAGCAAAGCAAACGCAGTCCCCCTAAAAAGCATTCTGAAGGGAGGAACAAAAACCGAGAGCAGCGGGACGACGTAGGCGCTCTGGAGGTGACGCAGTGCTTCTTCGAGGCGGTGTCTACGCAGATGGAGCGCTGGTACGAGCGCAAAATCCAGGATGTGAGCTGGCAGGCGGAGCAGCAAGCACGGGCCGATCGCACCACTTTACTAGAAAGGATCAGCTGCCTGGAAGACGAACTGAGGCTCCTCAGAACCAGCAGACAGGAGGACAGCTAGCATAAAAAAGGAGTAGCTTGCTTCATAATAGGGTTTTCACACACCCACCCCCCTGAACTGAAAATTTTTTGGGCTACAAATAGCACCAATCACCATCACCCAGTGAAGCATAGTGGTGGAAGCATACTGTAATAATCCATGGCCTCTTGGTTGCTTTGCATTTTGGATGTTGATAACGTACACTAAACGGACAAAGGTTTGTGGATACCTGACTAAGATTATTTTAAACATCCCAAATCCACATGCTCTTGTAATAAGCTCCACTCTTCTGGGAAGATGTTCCTCAAGATTTTTAAGGCCTGGGGTGAAATCACCATTCTTTTCATTGCAAAGATGTTCAATATCGCACATCTGTCCTGATTCTTTTGTCCATATGGTGTATTTTATTACAGATTTCCTCACATTGATAAAAGTACTGTTTACATCTAGAAAAAGGCAAACACTAGCTGTCAATCAAACATATAAAAGTTTGTCCTGCGTGTTTAGAAGCTAATAAGTTGTATAAGCTATTTAGAATTTATAATTTCTTTCAAAGTAAATGTGTGTTCTTATAGATTTACACTACACACTGCTGCCTGTGTCTCATACTGTTCATCATTGCCAGTTTTTGGTGCCGGTATGGAGTTAAAATGATCGATTCTCCTGTTTAACCCTGTATAACTTTGTGTCAGAAATGTTTCTTCTATGCAGGCAGAGAAGACAAATACGTTTACTCCAAACAAACAATAAACTGGCTTTGAATGTCTGGTTTTCCACACGGAGCCACTGAGGACATTCTGATTTCTACTGTTTTTTTATACATATTTATCAAACTTTTTTTTTTTTTTTACACAATATTTGTCTCTTTTTGTCTGCATTCCTATTTAATCTGCTGATACGTACGCTAATACAGACAAATTTATATACCCATTTGTGTGCCAGGTCGATGGAGACCCAATGGATCAGGATTTCACCTCCTGAAAAAATAATGAAGAAAACCCATCATCTGCTTAAAACAACCCCAATTCCGAAAAAGTTTGGACACCCTGTATAATGTCAATGAAAACAGAATGCAATGATTTATCCATATTCTATTCACAATAAAAGAACAACATATCAAATGTTTAAAATTGAAAATATACACCATTTAAAGTATAATGTCTTATTTTATTTGATGGCCGCAACAGGTTTTAAAAAAAAAACAATTGGCCATGGTTACCACTGTAGAGCTGCTCAACAGTTCTGGGTGTCATGATTCGCCAAATGTTTTTAAATGGTGAAAGGTCTAGACTGCAGACAGGCCAGTTCAGCTCCCAGACTCGTCCACTACAAAGTCATGCTGTTGTAATAGATTCAGTATGCAGTCTTACTCAGTCTTACTCAGGCCTTACCTTAAAAAAAAAAATAAAATGGAAGAATGTGTTGCTCTAAAACCTGCTATACTATTCAGCATAGATAGAGCTTTTCCAAATGTGCAAGCTGCCCGTTCCACATTCACTAATTCCCTTACATACTATCAGAGATGCAGATTTTTGAACTTGTCCGTTTCCTCTTTAGTCCGGAGGACAAGGTGACCATAGTTTCCAAAAAATCTATTTGTATGAAAGCAGGGCAGTTTTCCACTTTGTCTCAGTACATTTTAAATGAGCTTTGGCCTTAGACAGGATGATGTTTCATGTTTCTGGATCGTGTTCACGCATGCCTTCTTCTTTGCATGATGGAGATTTAACCTGCATTTGTGGATGACATGGCAAACTGTGTTCACACACACAATGATTTCTGAATGTGTTAAAGAGCACATGTAGTGATTTCCATTACAGAATAATGACTTAAATGCAGTGCCGTCTGAGGTCCTAAAGATCACAAGCATCCAGTATTGATTTTCGCCTTTGTGTATAGGGATTTCTCTATTGAACTGTTTTGTTTAAAAACATTACTCTGAAATTGACAACCTGGTGACAGTCTTTCACAGATTGGTGAAGCTCTGCTCATTTTTACTTCTGAGAAACTCCATCTCTCTAATAAATATAATTCTACCCAATCATCTTACTGACCTGCTGTCAATTAACCTGAGTTTCTCCAACCGTTAAATTTAACACTTAGTTTTGTTGCCGCGTCCCAACTTTTATCGCAGCCATCAAATTCAACATTTGAGATGTTTTTTTTATGTTCTATTGTGAATAAAATATGAGTTCACGAGATTTACAAATCATCGAATTCTGGTTTTATTTACATTTTACTCAGTGTTGCAAATCGGGGTTGTATTGTTGATTACTTTAAAAATACTAATGATGACAAATATTAAAATTCGAAACCTCTCGTCTCACGTTCGATAAACCAAATCAAATGGATTGATGGTCACAATCCTTTCAGAGAAGCCTGGACCCCAGGGTCTAACATTTGAATGCCATTTTTTTGTGTGCTTGTGTTCAATAAATATGATTTTATTGTGTATTGTGTGTGTCGTGATGGAACAGGTTCGGGTCTCCTAGTTTAAATAAAGGAAAAAAAAAAAAAAAGGCATGCTACTTCCTCAAAAGTTATCCTTTGTAATGATACACCAATCAGGGATAATATGAGATCATGGGAACCCTGGTTGGTCTACGCAGCCCCATACGCACCAAACTGCGATGCACTGTGTATTCTGACACCTTTCTGTTAGAACCAGCATTAACTTCTTCAGCGATTTGAGCTACAGTGGCTTGTCTGTTGGATTCCACCACACGGACTAGCCTTCGCTCCCCGTGCGCATCAATGAGCCTCGGCCGCCCGTGACCCTGTCGCCGGTTCACCACCGTTCCTTCCTTGGACCACTTTTGAAAGATACTGACCACTGCAGACCGGGAACATCCTACAAGAGCTGCAGTTTTGGAGATGCTCTGCCCCAGACGTCTAGCCATCACAATTTGACCCTTGTCAAACTCGCTCAAATCCTTACGCTTGCCCATTTTTCCTGCTTCTAACACCTAAAAATTTTTACTTGCTGCCTATAAATATATTCACGCGCTAACAGGTGCCATGATGAAGATATGATTAGTGTTATTCACCGGTAAGTGGTCAGAAAGTTATGTCTGATCAGTGTACGTGGAGGAGAAACGTATGGCTGGAGATGTCGGGGGTCCCAATACTTTTGTCCGTATATCAGGAAATATAGATGGAGAAAACAAAATGCTGCAGTCCAGGAAACTCGAGGTTTCCAGTCGCCAGAGTTGTTCACCTTCCAGCCAGAGCGAGGGATCTCTTAAGCTCCTCGAGGTGATTGTTGGCCTGCGTGATCATCATCCGGACGGCATCCTACAGGACGGAGTAACAATGCTGATTAATACATTAAACACTGAACAGACGCCACGTATTCCAAAGGACTTACAATGATCTAATTTGTAAAGCAGTTCAGGGTTAGGGGCCTCACTCAATAGATGGAATCAAGACTAAAGACCGAAAACGACCCCAAACGCACCACCAAGATGACCACTGTGTGCTGAAGGTGATGGAGGGGCCAAGTATGTCTTCCAGACCTAAACCCTATTGAGCACCTGTGGGGATCGGAAGTTGGAGAAGCACCATGTATCCAACAGCAGCTTTGTGATGTCATTATGGAAGATTGGAAGAGGATCCCAGCAACAACCTGTGCAGCTCCGGTAAATTCCACACCCAGGAGGATTAAGGCTACATAACAACAGTGCTCATACAAAATAGACACATTAGGGGTGCACTTACTTTTGTGAGATACTGTACAGTGTCCCACCTCTAAATGATTCCACAGTTACTTTCTAAAAGCTCACGTTATTCCATCTGAACCTCACGGAGACCTTCTAGACACCTTTAGATCTGCTGCTGCTGCTGATCATGGTGGATCAATGTTTGGATAAATGGATGTTCACCTGATTTGTGGCCTCCCTGTTCCTCTTGAACTCCTCTCTTGCCCAGTCCTTCAAATATTTCTGATCTGCTTCATCAGGAACTTGTCTGATTGTCCTCAACAAATTACGGTACAGACCCAATACTTTCTGTCTCTGCAAAAACTACAAAAATAATAATAAAGCAACCATTCAGGCAACAATCAGAATAACAATAACAACGTATTTAATAATAAATGCATTAAAATGATGATTGTATTATATGTGAATCTAACCTGTTTGAGGTTCAGGGTGACAGGAGGTAATCTTGAAACCGACATTTCAATCACATGCTAACAGACACAATGAAGGATAACCGATCAGCGCGACAGCTTGTTACTGCCACCTCGTGGACTGGAGCGGCATTTACATGCATTTCCTACAATGTGGACAAAACTCATTATTATTCAGAATTCGGCGCCTCTGATTGGTCGGTGGTTTGAGAATTATGGTAAAAACAATGTCAAAGATTTTAGACAAAAAAAAAAAGTTTCACTGGCCAATCAGGGAACGCTCCTTTAAATATTAACAAACCCCTCCCACTCGCTCTTTATTCTTCTTTGTTGCTTTCATCGTTGCTTCTTCTTCTTCAAGCTGCTCATAGATAGTGTCATGTATTACCGCCACCTCGTGGACAGGTGGAATTCTTACATATTTGGTTTTACTCGCTACTTTGGGGTTTCTACATTAAGGGGAATGAGCTCACTGCTGCCGTCTGCCGGATTAGAAGAGAACAGCTGACTATTTAATCTAAACTAAGGATTTCAATGTTTCCAGCCCAAGATATTAAAATCAGTTTTGCCCACCGCATCTATCTATATGTCAGCTAATTCAAAACATATATATGAATGAGCATAGTTCAATGTAATGAATAGAATTGTGCTCATTCATAAGAGAATTTTTGTTCGATTTGAAGCGTAGAAAACAATCATATTTTCATAGAAATAATTATTGGACAAGTTATTGATCATACTTTAAAAGTCAACACATGGTAAAGACTCTTTGGCTACACATACACCAGGACATGTATGGAATTTGGTAACTTCTTTCGGCTGCCAATAGGGGGCGCCACAGCGGATCATCCGTCTCCATACCCCCTTGTCCTCTACATCTGCCTCTTTCAACCGAACTACCTGCATGTTTTCCCTCACCACATTCATAAACCTCCTCCTTGGTCTTCCTCTTTTCTTCCTTCCTGGTGGCTTCATCCTCAGCATTCTCCTACTGATATACCCCATGTCCCTCCTCTGCACATGTCCGAACCATCTCAATCTCACCTCCCTCACCTTGTCTTCAAAACGTCCTACATGCGCTGTCCTTCGTTAATAAACTCATTTCTAATCCTGTCCATCGTCGTCACTCCCAACGAACATCTCAACATCTTCAGCTCTGCTACCTCCAGCTCCACCTCCTGTCTTTTACTCAATGTCTCTATCTTCAGGAGGGTATATATGAGTGCGTAACTGGATTCTCGAATGGTGTTCGCAAACGTTACTTGGCTTTGATACTTTATTATTAAACCCTTTAAGACATCAGGCAAATTATTCGTAACTAAACAAATAAAATCCCATAACATTTAATTAGTTAGAGGATCTTAAATCCAAAGCGAATGGTAAATAAACGAGCAGTTTAATGGTCATGAGGTTGAGGACACAACAGCAGTCCTGGGATTGGAACCTAAAACATTGTGATCTGTAGTGTTAAGCCATGGTCACTATTTAAAGTAGCTATAACAAGTGGGTTCTGAATCACACACACACCATCCAGTGTTCCTGGCGATCCAGAAACCAAACCAGCACTATGAAGATATGCTTTACATGGGTTTGAAATGAAAGATCTCCCGATGAATTGGAACACCCTCAAGGCCCAGTGAGCACAAACCTTCACAAAATCTAGTGGAGCATCTTCCCAGAAGACTGGAGGTTATTATAAAAGTTATACAGAATGACTGTGGTGATGTTTTTCAGGTGGAATCTCAGTGCTGGTTGTGTTCTGGTTTGTTAGAAGCCAATATTGCATGTGTGGAGTGATTTTTTTATTTTTTATTTCCAACCTTAAAAAACCTCTCGTGTGCATGAGCGAAGTGAAAAAAAAACTAAACTGGAGTGAGAGGAAGGGAACTCGCCCCTTGGATTTATTTCCTACACCAACAACAAGAGAAATGTACAAAAAATGTACACTACATAATTTATAAATACATTCGAGTGTATAAATTAGAAAATGCACAAAATAAATGCTAATTCGCACGACGCGCTACGATTCGTCTAGCTGTCAGTTCTGATGACTAAAGATGCTACTTCCCCCTCGTGTACAGAGTATAAAAGGAAAAAGGTGCGGTGATAGAAAAAGAGAACGATTCCACCTATCCCTGAAGAGGACTGGACCAGCATTGAGAGAGAGATCCACTCGACCGTAAATTAACGAGACGTTGGCGACGTGGGCTCTGGTTGAGCTCGTCTTTTTCCCCCCGCCGGAGCGAGTCCTTGGTTTGCACGAGGGTTTTAATAAATTAAGGCTTTGAATGGCATCGGAAAGACGCGATTCTGTCGATCCTCGTTTGTTCGGACGGCACCGGTCAAAGTGTGACGTGAATGCGGAATAAATTAGAACGCGACCGCAGCCTTGAGATCGTACCTCAACAAACAGGTGGGAGGCTGAACACACACACACACACACACACACACACACACACACACACACACACACAATTAATTAATCATCTAAATATGATCCATCTATATATACACTGTTAAAAATTCTGTACACACACACACACACACACACACACAGAGTTCCCACCAGACCCCCATCCCTGCTCTGACATACAACAGTGTTGTTTTTCTTGTAGTGTAAATAAAAATGCTAAACGTATACGAGGCCCCGCCCCTGTCCATGGGTTTGTCTCTGAGGCTCCTCCCCCTCTTCCTCGCTGTACTCTTCATATTCGATGGGCTTGGGGCAGCTGTACGGGTGGCCGTTGTCGTCGAAGAAGCGGCGGAAGGTGAACTCGTAGAAAGCGTGCTCCGGGTGCTTGCCGTTCCTGAACCAGGCGCTCAGCGTGTCGTTGTGGTTGCCGTCGTCGCTCCACAGCTTGTCGGGGTCCACGGGGTCGAAGTTGGACGTGTCGGTGCAGTGGGCAATCTTGGGCACGTGGGGCGGCGGGTGCGGCTGCTGCCGCATGTCCACGCTGAAGTCTACGCTCCGGAAAAAAGCGTGCGCTTTGATCTCGTCCGCGCCGTTCTTGCCCAGACGGTCTTCGGGACCGCGGCACAGCTTCACGATCAGGTCGGACGCCTCGGCGCTCAGCTTGGCCTGAGGGGGAATGTGCAACGTCGTCTGCCAGTTTATCACCTGGAAGTGAGAGACAGAGCGAGAAACGTGAACAAAGTATAAAATGTTAGGGTTCCTGGGCTCGTTCATATTTGGATTGCAGAGTTTGTTCTCTAAACCTTCAAAAGTACCCAAGATAACAATTAAATAAGCTTAGACATGCTCAGAAATTAGTTCCCAAATTGTATTCTATCTGTCAGTGAAAGCATCTGTTTTATGGCTCATTAGCTACAAATTAGAGGTCCACTGAATTATCGGTTTTGCGGATTAATTGGCAACGATAATTGTTTACTGGAACTACAGCAAAAATTCATATAGTTCGTTTTTTTCCGGATTGTGTCCATTAAGAAGGTCTTGTTACAACAGCGGCCTCTAGAGGCGAATCACTGATGCTGCGTGCTTCTTGTTTTTATATGAGCCTGCATGCTGCACAGAGAGCACTGTATTTATTATTTATAATTTATTAATTATAGAATTATTTCATTTCAATTTTCAGCATCTTTTCATAAATATGCTGAAATATCCATACATTTTTTTTGTAATATCGGAATTTTGTTTTTGTAGCTATCGGTAAAATCCACCATCATTCGACACCTCGAGTACAAACACTTATGCATGATACATGTCTACAAAAATACATTTCAAAAGAGATTTTACTGGAACAAGATTTTTCTTTCCTGGACATCAGAGAATCTCTCCTCACCTTCATTTGAGTCTCTAGAGGAGTCGTAGCCAGGAACGGAGGCTGACCAACCAACATCTCGTACAGAATCACGCCCACGCTCCACCAGTCGCATAGCTGCGTGTAGCCTGCCATGACACACACACACACACCTCAATCTAACAGTATTGTGGCAAGAGTTTTGTGTAGGGTTTATAGTGTTTGTGGAACCGTGTGCGTGTGTGTGTGTGTGTGTGTGTGTGTGTGTGTGTGCCCAGACAGCACGTGTACCTGTGCGCAAGAGCACCTCCGGGGCGATGTAGTTTGGCGTGCCTACTAAGGAGTGTGCCAGGCAGCGCTGGTGCTGTCTCGCTGCACGTCTCTCCAGCGGTTTGAGCCGATCACCACAGCGGCAGTTTGACGGGTCCTCCCACTCCATACTGAAATCCATACTGTCCTGCCTCACGTGATCACCTGAGAGAGAGTGAGATCGTGATTACATATGTGAATCGTTATACTCTTCTCTCACCAACAGGCTGCTTTTAGCAAGTCGTATTCATCTAGGTGGACTTTTAAATTTGGTCAGAATGTATGCGTAATGTAGAGCTGATTTGTTTTTGTTTTTTTATTGTTTTGATTTGTAATAAAGTTCAGTACTTTGTTAGTGTTTTTTTGTTTTGTTTTGTTTTTATGCAGTATTCATTTGAAAAATAATCGGTTGATTGATCGGTTGTCTGCATCAGAGCAAAGTATGGTAAAGAATCGTTACACGTTTACGAGCTTTTTTGGACTGTTCCTGGTGCAAAATGTGCTGAAATTTTTGGAATCTCACGATCTTTTGCAAATTTTTCACACAATACAGTTTCTACAAGTTAAATGAAATGGTGTAAAAAAAATAAGAACAGTTGTTTGACGGTAGATTAAACATCCACCCTGTACCACCATGATGAGCAGAACATTTCAGCATGCGTATCACCTATCTGCATTCTTTTAATATTGTGCTGTGGTCACATGATTGGTTGATGTGATAAAATTAATACATAAATAGGTGTACAGATGTTTCTATAAGAGCTTCGCTCTCGTCTTACCGCTCTGGTAATACTTGGAGTCGTGGGTCCAACGGAAACCGGTGCACAAGCCAAAATCTGTGAGCTTGATGTGGCCGTCTTGGTCGATCAGGATGTTGTCTGGCTTGATGTCACGGTGGATGAAGCCCATCTTGTGCACGCTCTCGACAGCGCACGTCAGTTCGGCAATGTAGAAATGGGTTAGCTCCTCGCTGAAGACGCCTAGCCGGATGAGCAGACTCATCATATCACCGCCAGGGATGTAGTCCATGACGAAGTACAGATTGTCCTTGTCCTGGAAAGAGTAGTAAAGCCGCACCACCCACTCGTTGTCCGCCTCGGCCAAGATGTCCCGCTCAGCCTTGACGTGCGCCACTTGGTTCCTGAGGAGCACGTCCTTCTTGCGCAGCGTCTTCATGGCGTACAGGGCGCTCGTGTCCACCTTACGTGCCAGGCACACTTCCCCAAACGCTCCCACGCCAAGCGTCTTGATCTTCTCAAACATGGATTTGTCCATTTTTGCACGCTTCAGTCTGATGTAGTTGGATTCTTTCTGCGACAGCATCATGCGCATTTGCTCTTGGGCATCCTCCGACAAACCGACCTGGAGGTTTGACACAAGTATATCAGTCACACAAAAGTATAAACATCCACCCAAACGAAACATTATTTATCAAAAGCACACACCATGTTGAAAACTGCACTCTCCACCAATCAGACAAACGCCTCAAATTAGGGTTTACAAAATGTTCAAGAATGGAAACTTTCCATGGGAATTAATGAGAATAAACTGAAAATTTACAACATCAGGTGAGCCTACAATAGGGAACTTAAATGTAGTTGGAAAAAACCTTTTTCGTTCAAACAACCAGACTGAATGACAAAGATCCCATAAAAAGTTTCCGGAAATTAACCCTCAAACACGCAGAATCTTGTTTCTTTTTAGCAAAAGAAAGCCCTATCCATACATTCCACTGATGCAAAGCATGCAGTCAAAAGGTGTTGAGTCGAAAAAACGTTTGCATGCTTTGAATCTACAGAACCTTACTTCTTCGGCCGTCTGTGTAGATTTTTTAGCTGGCAGGAGAAAGTGTTACCGCAAAACCAGCTGATTTAGAGTGGAAAAGCAGGAAAAAGGAAAAACAGGGCTAGAAGTCAAGAACAAACACCAGGAGATTGGAGTCATTTAGAGCAGGACTAGAAAAGAAAAGCTTTGAGAAGATGGAAGAATAAGAGCGAGAAAAGTTATGGAGGTTATGTGAGAGGTTCTAACCCGCTGCATCTCGCTCTCCAGTTGCTTTCTGCGTCTCAGCCTTTGCTGGTGATTCTTTAAAATGTTCTCCACGTGCTGCTCCATGTAGAACTTGAAGGCCTGTGGTGAGTAAAGCTGCACCCTTCCCTCCCCTCGGCGCTCCTCGTCCCGCTTGTTCTTCCGCACAGGCACGGGCGACGTGGTGATCTGCTTCTTTTCCCGCTCAGCGCTGCCGGGGACAGTCTCTGAGCCGTCGGCGCGGTCACCGGAGCAAGTGCTGGAATTGTCCGCATCGTCGTCAGCAACCTCGTCATCCTTGGCGTACGTCAGGCATGAAGCTGGTGCCTGCTGTTGCAGGAGATGCTTGGGATATGGAGGCGGGGGTCCCTGGTAGCTGGGGACTTCCGAGACTGGCATCTGGGACACTGCTGGTGCGGGCACGGACGATTCTTGATATGGAGATGGTGAAGGTGGTGGTTGTTGTGATTGTTGAAGCCAGGGTGGGTGCGTTGGCGCCACAGCGGTGTGCAGCTCAGGCTTGGGGACGCGTGTGCTCTTGACCGGCTGCAAGACGGGTGCCTGTGTGATGGCTGTGACGGTGGTAGCAGAAGGCTGAGAACTGGCTGCCGGCGAACGTGGTGCAGCATTGGCGAACGAATTAGAGCGTACTGGCATGTTGTGAGGCCAAGATGGAGGAGGAAGATCTTGATTGTTGCCATTTCCAGAAAGCGGCGGCTGCTGGGCTGAAGGTCGAGACTGGGCCAGGACCCCCAGGTTATACATCTCCAGGTTGTGACTGTTCCGATTGGGGGCCTGCATCTGCTGTGCCGTAGGACTCACCTGAGACAAAGGGTATGGCGGAGGAGGGGGAGGCTGCCTTGAGCTTCCCACCATGCCCATGCCATGTCCATAGTCCACCTGCGCAGAGCCATTCTGGGGCCAGGAGGGCGGGTAGTTAAACTTATTTCCTCCGGATCCCTGCATTATAATGGGCTGGCGCCCCATGGGCACTGGACTGATGCCTCTCTGCGCCTGGGCTGGAGGGTTCGAATAACTCTCGGCCCATGGCCCCTGCGGGATGGGCGAGATGCGGGGTGTGAGGTAGTCCAAGTTCCCAGAGTAGCGTTTGGTGGCAGGGTTTGAATCCCACGAAGAAGGTGGAGGATTCACCCGCTGACCACCGGCTGCATGACCCTGGGGGTAGGTTGAAGGTCGAGGCGGGTCAGGTTGAGGGCTGGGACTGTTAGAGCGGTATAGACCACTGTGACGCTGAGGGTCCAGAGTTTCCTTGGAGCCCTTCCAGCTCGGCCTGCGCAGAACTGGCTGCTGAATGTGTGAGGGACCTGCACAGGAAACACAAAGCAGGAAGTCACTATCACCATATTTATACAGATACAGAAGTAAATTGTAATAAAAAGCAGACTGCACTCACCAGCTGCTTTTATAGCTGTGTTAGTTGTCCGTGCTGCTACAGCTCCCATCGGGTCCCTACCCGGGTCCTGGTAGCTCATCTTACTGATGTACTCCACAGCTGCCCCCAAGCTACGATTGTTCGTCTGCTTCAGAGCCCAGATCACCATCTCCTAAACACACACACACACAGACACACATTTATTTTGGAAATCGGACCCTGTAAGAAATGTCTCGACCCTGTCCAGGCTTGGTGCCGAGATCTGTGGCATGTGGTCTTCATGATTCCATACTGCTCCGTCTTATACACAGGTTTTAAATCTATATTCATGCATTTTAAGCTATATTTTTATTTCGTTTGTGACGAGACAAGTGGTGTCCTGGGAAAACCCCAACTTTCTGCGTAAACGTGTAGGAAAGCGAAAATATTTTTCAGCAAAATGTTTCACTAAAAAAAAAAAAAGAAGAAGAAACCACAAAACAGAAAGAATGAGGAAGGGAGTATGTGGAAGTTGCAAACAAACAAGCGCAGAGATTCTCCGAGCCCTGTGCTACGACTAAAACTCGTCCGTCCACATACCGGTGCCGTCATACCAAAAGTATGTCGAACGATCACCTGACGAGGGAAATGTTCTTCTCCTGGTCGGTGTGTGTTCACATACACAATAACAAAATAAAAAAATACATACATCCACACTTGCGATATCGTACCTCTTCAAACCCTGCAGCCAACAGCTCCTGCAGCATTTGAACATTGACCTCTGGGACTTGTCCTGGAGGAGCGGGCCCGGTTACGTAAGAGTAGGGCAAGAGCGACTCACGGATCTCCTGCAAGGCTTTGTGGTAGTGGTTCTTGTGGTTCGTGCTGCGCCCTTGCTGCCCTTGCGCCTCGACCTTAAGAGCATCCGAGGGCCGTGACAGCGATATGTTGCGTAGGCTTTCTCGGATCTCGTGCAGCATCATCTGCTGAGCGTTGCCGCTGTAGTTGCTCGCCGGGAACGTCTTTGGCCTCATTTGCCTGGATCCTTCGGGTCTCTCGCTTCTCTTCATGAAAGACACATGTAGTGAGCCGGCCGACGATGGGAACGGATCTGGGTTGACTCAAGTGGGAGGGGTTGCAACAACTTGATTCACCTGTATGGGAAAAATGTACAATGTGTGGATTTGAAAAATAGGAAAATTTCAAATCATGTCCAATTTTTCAGTTTATATATATATATATATATATATATATAATAAAATTCACCAAGGTTTTGCACTGCCAATGCATTATAACCCAGTTATAACATTAGAAAGGGGTTCCTTACTGACACAATCTATTAAAGCTTAAAATCGAATCATAACATCACAATGAATGAAATGCTGTGATTTTACATCCATTACAATGTCATCTAGCTCTAACACGGCCTAGCTAATCTCTCGCTACATAGCCTAGAGACTAGCAGGCTAGTCTCCTCAAATCGATTCATTGAGTGTACTTACTTCAAAAAATCGTACTAACCGAATTAAATGCGTTTCTCACACATTTCTAAGAGATGTAAAGAAAAGAAAATATCGCCAATAGGTCTCTTAGGGCCTAGCTAGCAAACACACACATGCTAATTATGATTAGCATGAAACCCTCGAAACTGGCGGTACATAAACCATGAGCTAAAACACTTACCCTCGGCTACAGAATATCCATTTAGTTTGAGACCATCATAATTAACTCGTATATATTTCTCCCTCTTGAATCAGTTTTCGCAGAAATATTAGCAATCTTTTTTTCGCCTCTTTTCTATTGACACTGTCGCCTTGGAGTTCCGCCGGTGTCTGTCAATAGAACAGCGAGAATACCCGGATGTAGGCGCATTTTACTCGCATTCCCATCATGCTTTTGGCCTTAAGGGAGCCTCCTGAATATGCATTTATTTTCTTTAAAAAAATAAAAAAATCAATGATGCTTTTTAGTAAACTGGATATAATATGACACACCAAAAACAAGAGGGTTTTGTATTATTATTTTTTAATCGAAGTGCTTTATACACACACACACACACACACACACACACACACACAAAAAAAAAAGCAGGTGTAACCCAAAGGTCAGACAGGAACACGTCTGTGGACATAAACAGCCTCCCCGTCGGTCCCACACACTAAACACTGCCCGAGCACATCCAGGCTGTTGACCGAAAGCGTCTGGCTGGGGAGCATGTGTGTGGTCTCCAGTTTGCCTTTGCTGGAGTCCCCATTGAGCCAGGCGCTGATGAGGGACTGGTTTCCACCTGCGGGAGCCGTGGCACTGCGGGACATCATGCTGCTGTTACGTCCTGACCAGAAGAAAGAGAAAAATGTAAATACAAATATTTTACAGAGGTGTAACGAACAAACGGGGGGGGGGGAAGCCTGACGATGGAGATCATGTAAAAAGTTCTGATGTGACAAGTCAGAATGCTTCCAAACATCCAGACTTCCCTAAAGATTTTTAAGACCATATTTAAAGAATGATGTAAAATTCCAACGTGTTACGTTACAACCTTTGATGTATATCAAAGTCAGAATCTCTAATGTCTTTGATCTTTTGTATTAGCAAATAATTGACAATGTTGCAGCACATACAAATTAACACCTGCAATTAAACCTGCAACTCTAAACCTGTGCAATGTTAATCAGTTATAAACATTTTTAAACATTTTTTGTGAACGTTCAATCCTACATCAGACGGATTGTTCAGGTGCAATTCACCAAAAAATAAACAAAAGAACTGCAATCTGTTAAAAAATATTTTGGCCATGTTCACACTGATACGTTTTAGTTTTGAAAACACACATTTTGGCCTTTCGTCCACACCGAGAGAGTTTTTGGTCGAGTTAAACCTAGCTTTTTGAAAACATTCCCCAAAGTTGGGAAATTCGAATAGGCTTTAGGAATTTTGAGTTTCCATTTCCCAATGTTGATTAATTGGCAAGACATTTCAAAGAGCCAGAAAGTAAATAAATGCCAATGCGGTTTGAAGCATCTTACGTTTTGCTCATGAGCAGTACAGGGACGTGAGGGTTTTTTTTTTTTTTTTTTATGTTTGAGTCTTGATGTGGAAAATGATTGCAAACGAATGCGTGGACATGGATCATTTTAAGATGAAAATGCCGTTAGTGTAGACGTAGCTTTTGTTTTATTTTATATGATTAAAAAATGAATAGGGCAATAATTTGGAAACATCAAATATCAATACTGAGTGTTCCATTTTCTGTACTAATCCAGAGCTAGAAATCACTTATACTCAAATCCCGAAATGTGTAGAAACCCTGAAAATGGAAAGTAAAAAAACAGAATATAAATCCAGATCGAATCCGGCAAAATAGCACCATTTCTAAAAGCTTGCACAGTTTTTGAAGAAACTTCAAACTTGGACAACCAACCACAGATCTTCTCCAGATGTATGCTGTCTCAAATCTTTCTATCCATGTAAACCCAGACAGATCCAATGATGTTACAATCAGGGCTCTGCGAGGTATAACATTTACTCTGTTGATCTCCACCTTGAAGATACCTTCTTAATGACATTGTCAGCAGGTTTGGGGTTGTTGTCCTGCTTCAGAATACATTACATACCTCCCTTATCATGTTACATGATGGATAAGTATCTGCCTGCATTGAGGACACCATGATGTTGACGATAAGTAAGCATGATGACACCCTTGTGTCTTGTTGCAATGCTCAGACACAAGGTACATTTTAAATTGATGATCATTAGCACCTGCTTGGTATAATTGGTCGATCATACACTCGACCAAAAATGGTGGTCACACCAAATATTGATTAGGATTTAAACATAACAAAAATACACATATTTGTCAATCCTTCAGCTCGTCACATTTACAGTAACTGTATAAATGCCCCCAAGAAACCCCATACCCACAGTAAAGCATGGTGGTGTGTGCATCATTATATAGATCTGAAAACTTGACTGAGGAGTCATTATACATCACTGAATAAAACACAAATAGTACAATCACTGTACTGGTGAACATTAGCCAAGAACAAAGGGGGAAAAAATTGACATTTTGGGTGAGACATGTGTAGAATCAAACAACATTGTGTGTAGAAATGTAAAGTGGAGATATACAATGAAAGTAGAACAAATAAAAACCAGGAGTGTCCGAAAGCTCCCCAGTTCCTTCGCCTGTAGGACCAGTACATGCCTTGTAGATCTTATTTATTATTAGTAAAAGCTTTAATAGTTTTTACCCTGCAGGAACAAGGGTGTGTCAGACCCCGAGGAAGTCTCCCAATGGAGCAGAGAGCCGTCCTCTGAGCAGGTGAACAAGTGGTCTGGGTTTGTCGGGTGAAAACGCACCTCCCACACTACAGAAAAAAAGGAAACAACAGCACCAAGTTACAGGGTTCCTCCCTGTAAATGGATCTCACACATTGCAGAAAATTCAAAACAAGAACGGATCCCTGACGCACTTTCAGCGGCATGAGCCTCCATGATGGAGAAGGGCATGTTGCCCTGCCTCACGTCCCAGATACACAGCATGCCGTCTTGGCCTCCGGTGGCTACTATATGCTGCTGGTTGGGGTGTCGGTCCACACAGTGCAAAGGAACCCTATCCCCGGTGCTGCACAGACAACAAGGGGTTACAATTACTTATCTATATATACATAGACATTCAATATTGTCTAAACATATAGATAATAATAAATAGCAAAATAACAAGATGACAAAATAATCCATAATCTCATGTTCCTATTTTCATAGCACTTTGAGGACCTAAAAATGTCTTTATTTCAATACTCAGTGCTTGAGTGCATCTTACAGTGCGAGGATCTGAGCAGGGTCGCTGCCCTGCTTCCTGAAGTCCCAGAGTTTCAGCTGGCCGATGGAGTTCACCGTCAAGACCTCGGTCGTCCGCAGGAACGTCACGCCATGGATCGTGCTGTTGTCTGCGTTTTCTGCGCACAAGAATTTAAAATAACAACAAATAAAAAATAAAAATAAAATATGAAGCATGGACACACACGAAGAAAAACACTATATTGAGATTTTGAAGCTGTGGACACGATACATTCAGTCTAGGAAAACACAGTAAAAACTGACCGATGGCTCGCACGATGCCCCTCTGATCTGCTTTGTAGAGGATGACTCTCCCGTCCTCGCCTACTGAAATCAGCTCCGGACTCTTACACGCCACTCCAGTACAGGGAGCGTTAGCACTCTGATAGCGGTGTGCCCGATCCCACACATGAGCAACAGATAGAGTCTGGAGTTGCACAGAACACACAAAAGCCATTCTTTTACCGACACATATTAAGTCAAGAATGAAACACTTCCTAATGTGTAGTTTGTAGAAAAGTAATTAAAGTTTGGGTGGTTTAATGTGGCTTGGTACCACCCTCATGTTGATCATCCAAAGTGTTCTTTATCATCATTTTTTTTAAAGGTTAAACATATTAATACCTGGTTATCAGGATGGAGTTTGTAGACGGTCACTGCTCCGGTTGACGAGGCCGTTACAAGTCTGTCTTGATCCAAGAACTGAAATGGAATTAAAAACCACATTAAACACACTGGAAAATCCCCAAGACCGATCCCCCAATCATCATCATCATCATCATCATCCCAGGCCACCACACACCTAAAACACCATAATTCCCAATAGCCTTTCCCAAAATCACCATCATTCCTGATGACCAATATCCCAAATCACCATCATTCCCAGCAACCAATCATTAAACATTATCATTCCCAGTAGCCAATCCTCCAAATCGCTATTATTCCCCAAGACCGATCCCCCAATAATCATCATCATCCTCATCATCATCATTCCAGGCCATCACACCTCTGGAACACCATAATTCCCAAAAACCTTTCCCAAAAATCCCCATCATTCCTGATGACCAATATCCCAAATCACCATCATTCCCAGCAACCAATCACAGAATCACCATGGTTCCTTGTGACCAATCATTGAACACCATTGATACTGACATCCATGCATGCAAATGTTTATGACAAGGCAGACATGTGACGTCACCTGGAGCCAATTTCGAGCCCGGGTTATGCACATTCCCATGAAGGCGCTCCAAAACCCACCTGAAGGTCGAGCACGTCCCCGGCGTGTTTACATTCACACAGAAGCTGCGGATCTCCTTCCAGTTCATCGTCCATGGTGAAGCCTGCAGGTTCTCCCACACCCCACACACACACTTTATTATTCTGAAACACAACAGACATGGTGATGTAAAATCTTCTCCAACCGGAAGTCGCAGTCATCCCCTGCTCTCCACGTGTCTTTTTTTTTTGGTTACCTCATTGTCCCACGAGCCCGTGGAGAAAACCTCAGGCTGCTGTAATGAAGCGGCTGAAACTGGCCTCCATCGCGTCTTACTGATCTTCTGGGAAACGTATTTAGCGTTAACACACTCGATTTCCGTCGCCATGTCCAAATCCTGCTTCCATTGGGTTCCTGAGAACGGATGTTATTTTTTTTTTCCCGCCCATATTTCCGACGCACGCTTCTGACGATGTGATTGGACACGAGTTTGCTCTCGCGCTCAAATAGGACCAAAGAAGCGATAAAGGGCGGGAACAACGGCGGCAGGTCCTGAGGATGTGGGCGTGGTTTTCTCAACGCACTGACTGGGTCTACTCACTACGGTGGCTCCATGGAGACAAAAAAACTGCGGTTGGCGAATAAAAAAAAAACAAGTACAGTACTGCTATGTTTACTTATGCGTTCCTATAAAATAGCAGGACTACAAACTAACTAGGGCAATATATAAAATGCACATGTGCTAATTTATGTGTGTGTGTGTGTGTGTGTGTGTGTGTGTGTGTGTGTGTGTGTGTGTGTGTGTGTGTGTGTGAGTGTGTGTCAAAACTGTCCCTTGGGTCTGAGTAGTCCTATGACTTGCAGAAAGACACTGTTACATAGTCTGGACCTGAGGGACTGTGTTAGGGGTGTGTGTGTGGGTGTAAGATAGAGAGAGTTGTTTGTTATGGTTGTGTGTAAGGTAAGATGTGCATAATGGGGGGCAAAGGGAGACCCCGGTGATGTTGTTTTTTTGTTTGTTTTTTTTGTTGTAGGCTCTTAAGATCCCATGTTAGTTGATGAGCGGGTGTCCGAAAACTTTTGGCAAAACTGTCAGGAAAAAAAAATCCATCTTCTATACTGCACAATAGACGTCACGCGTGCTCACGGGCGCCTCCTCCTGGTGGCGCGCTGCACCGGCCCCTTTTTATAGTCGGACCGCGGTTCGAGCGCACAATAAATCCCGATACGAACGCGCGAGAGGAGAGAGGGGGGTCGGGGATATACAACAGAAAATATATATTATTATTATATATTATATACATATAAAATATTTAATAAATAAGTCACCGCAGAGCACTAGGTGTGTTTTCCCCCCCAGCGTGCGCGCGCATGTCTGGTGACGTCGAGGCCCCGTCCGCGTGGGAAGTGGCGCGCGTGCTGGGCAGGACGTTGTGCGCAGGCGCGGGCCTCACCGCCGCTCTTTACCTGTTCCGCAGGGTGTGCTCGATCATGGCCTGGAAGTCAGGAGGAGCCAGCCAAGCGGAGCTCGTCAACAACCTCCGCAGTGAGTGTCGTTTCTTCTCTCGCTGTCGTATATCCCGGCGGATTCGCGGGGGAAAAAAAATCCACCTCGTTTTTCCTTTTGGTTCACGAACCAGAACACACGACGCCTTGTTAAACCGGACCGGGCTTATACACCGCGAGTTAGCCTCTGTATGCTAGCTCGATGTTGTTCGAGAGCTAAAATAAGTTTTATTCACTCTCCTGAAATGAAGTTATTTTAGCGCCTAATGACTCCTAGCACTCATTTTAATGTGCGTCATGAACTTTCCTTTAGCTGCTAGTTCGGTTTATACCGAGTCATATGCTAACCTGACCTAAAATAGCCCCCGGTTTATAACATTATTTCATGATAAATTTTATGACTCTACAATACTATTTTAATAATGGTCACTCCTATAAACCATAAAAAAAAGCTAAAAACAAAAGTCCCTTCATGTTCTAGTTGGGTGGGCGTGGCTGTGCGGCTGTCAGGTGACGGCTCGATATATCGTTGAATGTAGTCGATATATCGAGCGATATTACTGTTTGGGCTGGGTTTGTATAAAAGATAGCAGTTTATTTTCTGCTTGCATGTAGCATTACCTCGATGTTTTAACATTTCTTACTGAGGCATGGGTTCGGTTTTATAGGCTGCAAAACTTGAAATTTTGCTTTCTTTGAATGGAAATCATGCAAAGGTTTTGAACTTGACTATTTCTTTTAGTTCTTTGGTATCACGAGATCGCAGATCGTCATGCACTGGGATTTCTTTCATTCTTTCAGATCTTTTGTGGGGCTTCAGGGATCACATCAGTCTGTAAATCATTTCATGCTTACAGAACCCAGACTCGGAGTCAATCTTACTAAGTTTAGATAATCTATATATTTTATATTATGCAAATGCAAGCGACCCTGTCTCTTTCTTCTTTTCGGATCCACCTGATCCATCTCTGCGCTCTACCCCTGGATGGAATTATCTTCAATTAGAAACCACTTTGTGCAGCTGAGGATGGTTCGACATGAACAGACTGAAGATCCATGATGTTTCAATTTCAAGAATCAATATTAACAATGGCTCAGGACTGCATTTTGCACGAACAGTTCACTGATCAACACACCTTGACAATGATGGCACTATAATAAATAGACGTTTGGTGATGGGTTCCCTTTTGAATCTGGTTCCTTTTAAAGTAACCCTATTTATCTCCGTATAGCTGCTTTGGGACAATGTCCATGGTTAAATGTGCTCTACAAACAATTAAAATGCAATTCATTTTGACTGCATTTGAGAGAAAAAAAAATTTACTTATGAGTGAATGATTTACTTTTATGGCATTTGGCAGATGTCCCTTATCCAGAATAACTTTATCATCTGGATATATACATCTAAGTAGTTAAGGTTTGAGGACATATCAAGGGCCCAGTGGTGATAGCTTGGTGGTGGTGGGATTTAACCTCACAACCTTTTCTTTCTAATCAGTGCGTAGTTCATGCAGGACTTTCAATGCAAGACCTTTTCTAAGACCTATTCTAGTCCAAGACCTTTTCCAAAACCTTTCCAAATTATTTTTTTTTATAATGTTTGTATTAAAATAATAAATTTTATTACTAAGTTGAGAAAAGACATTTTGTTGTTTTAAAAAATAAATTAAACTTGTCATTAATGCAGATTGTGACAGTTTGATAAGTTAAATTTGTGTTTGTTTGTTACCATAAAAGCCTTTATGATTTCTGATCTTTCTCTTTGCATCAGTAGTAATAATAATAATAAAAACAATAATAATATTCTACCTTTTTCTCTCCATTAGCATTTGTTACAATGTTCTGGTTTGCGTTCGTGTGGTTGTTGTTTATGTAACCTTTTTTTTTTTTTTTTTTTTTTTTTTTGCCCTGGTCTGCGATCTTGCCATTTGACACTTGTCTGGCAGCCGCGCCTGGTTTGAGATGAGCTGGTGTGTGCGTTTAGCGTTCTGGCTCTGGCCTTGGCTCTGCCGCATAGCTGCTGGAAATAGCCAGGCTTGCACACTCGCAAGCGCATGCGCACACACACACAAACGCGCACACACACACACACAGTTTGCTTTGACGTGATTAATCATCGCACGGAATGCTAATGATATCTCGGTGTGTATGAGGATATATAGAATAGAGTTTTCTCATTGAACATCTTGCAGTGGTGTCAATGGTAAAAGGGAGAATGGTATGCATGTTTCTGTGATTTATAAATAAAGGTAATTTATTGGGGTGTGTGTGTGTCTCCAGAGAATGGCATCATCAAGTCGGACCGTGTGTATGAAGTCATGCTTAAGACAGATCGAGCCCATTTCTCCAGATGTAACCCTTATATGGATTCTCCACAGTCTATAGGTAATCATTATCTTGATGATATTAATCATATCTCTGATGTAATCCAGATCTTGCTATAATAATAAGCTCTACACTTCTGGGAAGGCTTTCCACAAGATTTTGGAGCATGGGCGAGTTTATTCAGCCAAAATGTGAGGGTGGTGAAGTTAGCATCATGATGGGTGAGAATGTCTTGGGTGGTGTTCTATTAGGGTTGAGGTTTTTAAACCTTTTCAAACCATGTATTTAAAAAAAATTAGGGAAAGCACCATATATGGACAGAAAGTATTGGGGTGACTGACTTTTCCAGCCATGTTTCTTCTGCTTCAAAATGGTTACTAAAAAAATTAGAGCCACACAATTGTGTAGGATGCAGGAGCATAACATTTTCCCCTTTAATTAAACTGAGACCCAAACCTGTTCCACTATGCAATGCTCCTGTGCACAAATCCAGCTTAGTGAAGATGTGGTTGGAGGGGAAGATCTTGAGTGGCCTGCTATAGTGCTCTAACCCTATTTGAACAGCTTTGGGATGAACTGAAATGGCCTGAACAGTACCTGACTTTATTAATGCAATTGTGGCTAAACGAATCTCAAACAAATTTCCACAAAATCCAGCAGAACATCATCTCAGAAGAGTGGAGCTTATTATAATAGGAGCCATGCTGTGGTTTAGCTGTTCTGTCTTAACAAATCTTTTTTTGAATTTCCTCAGGATATCAGGCAACCATCAGTGCGCCACATATGGTAAGTGCCAAAGTTTCCCTAGGACATGATACCGGAACCTGTTTTTGAGGCAACATTAGACAACCATCAGGTTTAAGTTTAAAAAAAAGTTTAAAAAGCATCCAATTGGACTATTGCCACGAGAACAGGTGCTGATAACTGTGTGTGTTTGTGCGTGCGTGCGTGCGTGTGTGTGTGTGTGTGTGTGTGTGTGTGTGTGTGTAGCACGCATATGCACTGGAGCTGTTACATGATCAGCTGTATGAAGGTGCCAAAGCTCTGGATGTGGGATCGGGCAGCGGCATTCTGTCCGTCTGTTTTGCCAGAATGGTGAGTAACAAATCTGCTTCACTTTAATAGGTATGAACAGTGTGGCTCATGCTTTGGTACAGTATATAGACAAAAACTTCTGGACATCTGAGCATTTTTTTAACATTCCATTCCACATTCAGCCCTCATTTGTGGAGATTGTGCTCTTGCAGCCAAAGGGTGTTTGTAAAGTCAAGTACTGATGTAGGTGAGGTGAGGAGGCCTGGAGTGCCATTCGAGTTCGTCCCATAGACGTTCAATAGGGTTGAGGTCAGAGTTCTCCAACCCATGTAAAGTGTATCTTCATGGAGATGGCTTTGTGCACAGGGGCATTGTCATGCTGGAACAGGTTTGGGTTTTGTAAAGGGAAATTTTAATTCAATTCTAGGATGCCTGGAGACATCCTATACAATTGCCTTAATGCTTGTGGTAATATTTTGGGAAAGAACCACTTATAGCTGAAAAGTCAGGTGTCTCAATAATTTTGACCTTATAGCTGAGATTGTTTGTGTTTAGGTTTTCTGCAAGGGTGCCATTTTTCGCTTTATGTGTTTTGAACTTTAGGTGGGGCCAAAAGGAAAAGTCATTGGGATTGATCACATAAAGGAACTAGTGGACGACTCAATCAACAATGTCAAGAAAGATGATCCTACGCTGATATCATCAGGACGCATCAATCTTCTCGGTAAGGTAAAGTTCCACGATCGGGAAATTTCCTGAACACGTCTTTTCTCCCAAATGCTTTTTCTCCTGAAGCTTCATCCACGAATAGACTGTATGGCTAAAGGTTTGTGGACACATCACCATGTGCTTGTTTCATTTTATTCTAGATTTAGTCCCAACTCGGTTTGTCCACACGGGCATTGTGGTGCTGGAACAGGTTCTGTACAATGACATTCTATATAATTGTGTTCTTCAGACTTTGGGGAAAGAACCTAAAATGGGGGCAAATGTTTGGGTGTCCACATATTTTTGGTCATATGTGTATGGATATATGCTGGTTGTCACTTTGTGGTCTGTAGTTGTTTGTGAAGCAAAACCTGCTTTGGTATAATTATTACAGCGTCTTTCAGAGCCGGCAGAACATCTTCACCATAACAATATCAAGCACTAATTTAGTTTTCTTGATCTGGTAGAAAGGCAGAATCCATAGAGATGGTCTCCTTTGATAATTTATTTAGCGTTTATGTGTGCTATGTGTAGCCTACCTTGATTTATTGTCTTTTATGGTTAGTCAGCTAGTCATTAAGTTCATCCCTGGACGTTAGTTAAGACTTATCGTTAGTTATATATCCCCTGAGACAACACGTCCTTCTTCACTCTCTCATTAATTTCCTTTACATAAGTTTACAGTGGCTTTCTTTCTGCAGTCACATCTATTAAATGATTAATGAACGCCTCTCAGGTTGCTGTTGTTCGCTCCGGTTTTGTTGATCTCTCTTAAGAGCCTAAAGAGGTTCTGTTGAAGGCGCTAAATTATTCCTGGTCTTACCACACTCAAGCATCACAGCATTGCTGGCATTGCTACAGCGACCTGCCCATCTGTTCAGAGAAGAAATGGAGGTGGGAGGTCATGGGACCTGATAGTGTGTGTGTGTGTGTGTGTGTGTGTGTGTGTGTGTGCGCGCAGTTGGAGACGGCAGGTTGGGGCATCCGGAGGAGGCTCCCTACGACGCGATACACGTAGGAGCCGCAGCTCCGTCTGTTCCCCAGGCTGTAAGTTCTACCCTGAACGTTTGAACATATAAAGTACATGTAAACATTTTATTTATGATTTAAGAATTCTTTCATAAAACGAATTTGTACATAATTTAGTATAAAAATATAATCCAAGCTGCTTGATGCCACACACAAAACACGGCATTCGTAATTGTAGGGTTTGTTGCGTGTCTCCCGTAGTTACTGGATCAACTGAAGCCCGGCGGGCGTCTCATCCTGCCAGTCGGACCGGCTGGAGGAAACCAGATGCTGGAGCAGCACGACAAGCTCGAGGACGGCAGCACCAAAATGAAGCCCCTCATGGGGGTGATTTACGTGCCTTTAACAGACAAAGACAAGCAGTGGTCCAGGTGGAAGTGACTTCCTGTCCCTCTCTTCTCCCTCCTTCCTTTCCCCAGGGAACAGGTGAAATGGTGTGGTCTGGAGCAAGACAAGGCTGCCTTTGCTGCAAGTCGCCTGTTTTTGTTTTTTTTTATTTTTTTTTTGGGTCGGTTGTTTTTGCGGCTTTTTACCTTCTCAATACCATGATGACTGTCTGCACGTTTTTTTTCCTTCCCTGCTAAACCCCGCCTCCAGTTTCACTCTAATTTAAGGAAAATAAATGTTAAATTTTTTTGAAATAATATATATTTTTTTATTTACATTTGACTTACCAGGTTCCTCATTGCATTCGGCGACGGCTTGACTTTAAGTTTCAGACTCACGCAGTGCTTTAGAAAAGAAGCATGTCTCCCACATACTGGCTATGTTTACATGCAAAGATTCAGGTGGCCCACCTTATCGCTCTTCAATTCTTTATTCTGATTGGTTCAGATTTTTTTCATTTTATCCCCCACCATTTTGTTTTGAACAACAGCATCAGTATTAATTTAATACACAGGTTCACGTGAATCCCTTTGTTCTTATCGTAACAGCGCTGAAGTTTTCCGAGACGTATAGGTTTCACAGACTTTCCACACTATAAGAGTTTAAAAAAAGAAATAAACAAAAAGTTTCTTGTCAGGTCGCCGTGCGAATGTTCAAAAACAATTGAGGAAATTGGAAGGAATTCCTGACCCCCATTGTGACAGTTTTAAAGATTTTTATTCCGGAGCATGTCATGGTCCAACACTTGGTAGAGAAGTGGCAGCTCAGTGGTCAAGACTTTGAACTACTGCTTGAAAGACCATGAGTTCAAATAGGGCTACCTCTGCTGCTTTATATATCTCGAGCACATCCCTCAACCTCGATTATATAAATGAATTGTGAAGCACTCTGGATAAGGGTGTGTCCCAAATTCTGTAATCTGACATTAAGACCCACGTGCCACTTTAGGCTCTCTGACCCATTCTGCCTGGTGCTGCACAGTTTCCACGTTCCATCCCTGACGCGATGCCTAATCTCCGCCTACAGGCTGCTCAAACCTTCTGCATGTTCGGAAGTTCGCTTCTGTGTGAGCAACCTTTCTCCGTCATGAAGATCTGCAGCATCGAACCGCATACGTTAATGATTTGATGGAAAAGAAAATCTTTACTTGGCGTTTTACTTTCGCACTTTATCATGTATTTCGACCGTCTTGTTCGTTTAGTGTTCACCGTGTTTGGCCTTTTCCTTAGACCCAGTCTTTTTGATTGAGTTTGACACCACGGCTGGAAAAGTTAGATCGGATGGACCGTAGTCCGATCAGCAACTTGTTTTGGTCTGCATGTAAACGTAGCTAGGGTTGAATGAATATGAGGATCTAAACAGAAGCATGATCATTTATATACTGAATATATGCATTTACAGAATGTGTGTGTGTGTGAGAGAGAGAGAGAGAGAGAGCAGTGTTTGAAAGATATATTGATTTTGAACTCGTTTCTCTTTGTTTTTTTTTTTTGTAGGGATGAACTCTAAAACAACAGTCTGGCAATATACCCCATCATACATACATGCAAACACACAAACAGAGAATCCATCTGGACTTAACAACTAGCAGGATGATAAACGGACGACGAAGGAAAACCACGCTCTCTGCACTCTCGCTCTCTGGGTAGTCTGACCGCCGCGTGGCCAAAGAGCCCTCAGGCAGGACGAGAAACGACTGCATGGAAAAAAATAATAAAAAAATGAAATGAGGGGCTTTGTCTCGACATTTTCATGCCTGCGGTTTGCTTTCGGATTGTGAATTTTTTGTTTGTTTGTTTGATTTGCAGGTGCACTTTTTTTTTTTGTGAGAACTACAGTATTGCAGCTGATTTGATTTTTCTTTTTAAATTCTTTGCAGTTGGTGTGTTTCAGCTTTGTTTAGAGCTGGTGCTGTTTTTTTGTTTGGACTTGTAGGAATGAGAGTGATATTAAAGGATAAATCCACCATCCCTACCCACCTTCTTTTCTTATGTTCAACATGCGACATTGTTCTGAATGCAGGGTTTTTTTTTTTTTTTTGGCATCGAATTTGTAAAAAGTTGCGCCTGGGGATCTTGTAGGAAGTAGATTCGAATCCGGCAGCTGAGCTCAAATCCTTCTTTTCAAGCTTGAAATTATTTGCTTTTCTTTTTCAGCTACAAAAAAATGTAGCTACAAAAAAAAAATCGCTATATATATTTACATTTTGAACAAAAAAGCACTAATATATTATGGAAAGCTATTGACCAATTAAATTATTATTAATGTGTAGCAAACTTCAGCATAGATTCGCTCAGACACTATTCAAACCCCTAGCTGAATAACAGCTCGTTGCTGACACCATCCTAGACTCTTGCTTACACTCTTGCTGTTCCAACACACACACACACACACACACACAAACACACACACTCCTGAGACTTGCACCGCGTTCAACACACGTTCCGTCAAACCGATCCACACACACACACGCAGGGCTGAACTTGTGTCTCTTCCACTGTGCACATGCTGGCTGTCACCATGCTGATTGTGACACACACATATGTGGCTTTGTACAAATAAAAACCCAAACCAGTGCAAATGTCTGTTTCTTGCCTTTTTTGTTATTTTCTCTCACGTTGCTAATTTGCATAGGGAGTCACGTGACAAAAGAATTTAATGATGTCAGAATGTCTCGATGATGTTATTTATAGCGTGTTGGAGGTTTGGAGTGGTCTGAGATCAGGGTCAGTGTGAGAACTCTATAGTCATTAAAACTATATTCAATGTTATTAATTAGCTAACAATTCGGCTAGGTTTTTTCTTTTTAGATTAGCTAAGGTTAGGTCAAATTTTATTCATCGCGAATGAAATACAAGTTATAAAATAGTAATTTTGCTCGATTACGCTTTCAAATGACCTAGCAATTCAGCTTATTTTTTTATTTTCAATTAGCTAGTCCAGTTAGCAATTCGGCTATTTTATTAAATGTTTTTAATTGGCTAGCAAGTTAGCTAGTTGTTTTTCCTTACAATCTACTTAGTCTAATTTGCTAGCAATTCAGTATTTTTGTTCTTTCACATTAGCTAGTCCAAAGAGTTCAAGCAATTCAGCTAATTATTTTTTTTTTGTTAAATTTTCTAGCAATTCAGCTAGTTTTGTCTTTGGACATAGTTAGCAATAGAGATAGTTATTTCGTTTCTCTTGATTTAGGGAGGCTGTAAGTGGAATCCAGGAACGATCCCATTGTTTGATGTGTTCAATGCAGTACCACAGTAAATTCTCAAAATTTTATTTAAATAAAGATTCAACACCCTCTTTTAAATCCATGTATATGCAAGTTTAATGTTGAAAACAGCCACGAAATCAGAATCCTGTAAGCGCCTGAGTTTCAGAAGTCTGTCACTTGCAGTAACGTGTGAGTGACTGAAGGCCGGGAGGAAGCTCCTATGACAGATCTTCCAGTCTTCAGATCGAGAAGCCATGCTTTGTGTGTGTGTGTGTGTGTGTGTGTGTGTGTGTGTGTGTGTGTGTGTGTGTGTGTGTGTGTGTGTGTGTCCAAATGTAATAGTATATTTGCACATATAAACGAATGCAACATGTTGAAAGTATAGCAGCAAGTTTTACAGAATAGCTGGAGAAGAGAAAAAACACAACTCTTATATCACACTTCTCACTCCGAATCCTTCCATAGACCAACCTCACACTACTGCAAGAAGTTCAGCTAGCTCATTGTTTGAAATTAGCTTGTCAAATTATTGCTAGATTGTCTTACATAGATACACTAGTGTTTCTGTCATAAAAGAAAACTCGCTGAATTTAATATTTCCCTATAGCTCACAATTTAGCTAGTTTCCTCATTGTTTCAAATTAGCAAGAACATTTTGGCTAGATTTCTGATTAGGTAAAAACCAAGTGATTGAAAAGGGGTTTTGTTATGTTTTTCACTGTCTCGTCCAACCGAAGTAAAAAAGAAATCAGTTTCAACTGAAGTAAAATTCCGTTTCAAATATTTCAACTTTGCTAGCAAGTCAGCTGGTTTTATCATTCAGCTTATTTGAAACAGTAAGAAAACTAGCTGAATTGAGCAATTTTCCATTTGACCAACAAACAAAACTTCTACAGTGCTAATGTTTTAGTATTTGAACGTTTTATTATTTATTTAATACTCCTCCGTCTTTGCACTTTGTATTTTTAAATATGATCCAAAAGAGTAGTCATGATCCTAGAACCAAGTCTAGCTACGACAAATCATGTGTACGTACGCACTAGCCATGTAATCAATACATAAAATATACGTGTCTATAAAATACATAAAAATGAACATAAAAATGAGGAATGTTGGTTACAATAGCATGGTAGTATAGGAGAAAGCAAGATTCAAACACAAATACAGATCTTGATACAGACACACAAAAAATGAATTTTTTAACAATAAATAGGTTCCGAAATAAAGATTTATGCTGGTATGTGATCCGTACAGAAGGGAAAAGTTGATTCCATTGAAATTAAATGTAAAACGTGAAAAACAAATGATCAGAATGTTTGGGGATTCTTAGTGTTATTATTATTTGTAATAGTGCAGAGATGCCCCATCATGTCATACCATTTATGAAAAATATGGGGGAGGGGGGTGCCATTGCAACAGATCTTCATTAACAATTGAACCAAGAATGCGCAAAACAATTAACAAAAAAATTAGTTACAAAAGAAATCGAATTATGATAATATAAATTAATTTGCATGATTTGTGACACTCGACGAACAGCTAACTATGGAAACATCGAGGCAGTGGTACACAGACATCGTTATGAAACAAAGCGGATTCAGCTTAGCGTTGAGAACATTTACTTTTATGCAACACTTACTTTCGGCCCATGTTCCTTAAACAAATTAAAATTTTGTCTCTTCTGCTGTTTGTTTTTACATGTGAGACTGCGCGCTGCACGGAGATAGTATTTTTTTTAATTCAGTATCTATTTTCAAAACGATCAGTTAATTACTCGATTATCGGCAAGTACGATTCAACCTAGCTATCAGTAAAATCAGTAAATCAGTTGACCTTTAATAAATGATATAATGTAAGACGTATTTTTTTAATTTTAGCATTAAAAAAAATTTAATTAAAAGAAAACTGAGTTGTTCTTTTTTTCGCTTATTAATAATCTAATAATTTATCCAGTATCCAATTAAAAATACAAACCATCATTCTTTTCATCATCATCATCCTAATACAGTACTTAATTTAGAGAATTTGGGTTGGGAGTTTTTGGTCCGGTGTGTATCCTGAATTTTCATTTCAGGATTTCAATACATTAATTTTAATAATTTGTTCAATCTGAAAACAGGCCCCAATTTCTCATTTTTTTCATCTTTAACATATAAAATATAACAGCCACATTAATAGAATGTGCTGATCTCATGTAGAGGTTACACAGAAAAGGCACGGAAAAAGAAAAAACCTCCAGCCCGAGCCTAGTAGTGGTTTTGCAGGCAGGAAAAACACGACGTCAACAAGAGAGGTCAGGCGAGAATAACGCCCGGACTGTTTCGAGCTGACTCTAAGGCTGTGGTAACCACTCTTTACAACCAGGGTGAGCAGGAAAGCTTTGCACAAATGTCGAGGTGGACGTGCTACAACAGCTGAAAACCTCAATCAGGTCACACCCCAGCCAGCCAGAAACAGGACTCTGAAAATGTAGAAGCTTGGACTCATTGATATAAGTGGGAAAAGAAGCCTGGACTTCACCAGACTAGTCTCAGACTCCTGACTCCTGTATGTGTAATATATATATATATATATATATACAGTGCCCTCCACAATTATTGGCACCCCTGTTTAAGATGTGGTCGTGGACTTCTAAAAATTCTCCT
>MU557582.1:357830-401422 GCA_024362625.1 Silurus asotus | reverse complement strand
ATATATATATATATATATATATATATACACAGTATATGTATAGAGATTGTGTGTTTTTGTCGGTGAGAGAGAGAAGGTACATGAGTCTTTAGTTGGCCTTTGCTATGTGTAGCTGCTCTGAGATTCGCATGGGATCAGGTAACAAGACACAGAGGAGCTTTGTTTTAAAAAGAATGAGAAAAAAAAAGAAAGAAAGAAAGATGGAAATTCCTCTCTGGAACCCCGATTTGATTAAAAGCTTCTCCGCAGATTTGTGTGTGTGTTTGCTAAAACACATTCGAACCATAACTAGTTGTAATGCATAGGAACGTAATTACTACAAGTTGTACATCTTGATACCTTGTTCATCTGTAGACTGTTTTTGTATTTTGGGATCGATGACGGTTCCAGTATTACGTGGTCCTGAAGGGATCATGGCTCGGCCTTCTGCTTCTCTGGCTCCTCCATTCTGAGACAGAGGGCTGGCTGGGTGAGTTACGGTCTTGCGTCCACTGTCGACTACGTACGAAGGAATACACACAAAGCAATTTATACACTGCTCATCATCTGACAAGTGGTGAGAGAAAAGGAGTCCCCAAACTACAACGGCCCGAATACTGCCTGCCTCCATATTTGTAACAGCCCTTTGAACAATGCCAGAAACAAATCCAGGATAGTTTTTCCGGCTTCTGGTCCGCTGTCATTACAAGAGCAGCCTCTAGGGGCGAATGACACCATGTGCTGTTTGTTTTTACATTTGGCATCACTCAAATGAGGACAGTTTTCCTTCTGAACCTGGTTCCTCTAAAGATTTCTTCTTCTTGCCACCACAGGGAGTTCTTTCATGCGACTCTTGCCTATGGCTTGCTAAATAATGACCTGAATTAAACCACCTGCTGAAACACTTCCAAACTTTAAGATGTGGAATGAACCAAGGAGGCCATTAGTTTAAAATCAGAGACACTCACAGTTGCGGCAGAAGTCTTCGTCAGAGCGATCAGGACAGTGCTGTTTGCCGTCACAGGCGTAGCTGATGTCGATACAGCAACCGTCATCGCACATGAACTGGTATGGCGAACAGTGATGAGTGCACACTTCAAGAAAAACAGAGCATTAAGATACGGACTGCAAAGTACAACCAATCGAATTTTGTCCGTTTTTGTCTTATATACCTTCTGCATGGTGTTCAGGTGCCAGCACTGTGACAGACACGTTATCCGAACTCCTGTGTCCTACGGTATCGGTGACTGTCATCTGGAAGGTATAGACGCCCTCTCTGAGCCCACTCAGCTTCAGAAGACCCGGGTGGGTAACCTGTAAACAGCATTACAACACCATTATGCATTGCGTTTTATTTTTTACAGTGTTAAAGTATAAACATCGTGGCAAATAGACATGGCAGAACAGGGCCTTTTCTAGTCTTTTTTTTTACCTTAGGCAAAATTTATATAGAAAATTGTGCAAAATTACCTAATTTAAGTATGAAATTATTTACTGTATATAAAACAATTTCGAGATCACGGCAACGGGTGCTCATTGGCGCCCCCTTCAGCTGGTTGTGCCCTAGGCGACCACCTAGTTTTTCTATACCTAGAAATGTTCTGCTCTGCACGTTCATGAAAACGGATATAGATCATAAAAATAGATGTATTTATTCAAAAGTAATCGAATGACAGTATTAGATTTGTGTTAAAAAAAACACATGTTGGGACCACACCCAAGTTTAAACAAGGACTTTACTGAACAGATAAACACGCAGTTCTTTTTCACACACACACACACACATATTATCCAATCAAATTAATTTTGTGAGGGATTAGCCAACGAGGCAATCTCACTGCTGACTCATTGTGTGTATCTACATCCTAACAAACATTACATCAGCTGCTTTCTTTTCCAATGGAAGTCTCCCATTTAACTTGTCGACATTATTCTTATCCTGACTGGGTAAACACACCACAGCACTGTGGCTTTATCAACCCGAAAGTGCCTCTTGATTGCAGGTAAATCTGGTGCCTGGGGTCAGCGTCCAATCCATTCACGTCAGTATAACACCACAGCGCTGTACCACAGACTGGAATCTCATACAGTGAGAACGAATGGCATCACTAAAGCAAGAAACCCAATGAAAAGAAAGCAGAAGCATCGATATTACCCTCATAACACAACTTCAGGGTTTCCGTGCATTTTTTCAGTGCATTACGGTTTTCCTGTGGGGCAAATTGTGTGATTTTGTGCAAATTCTTTGCTCGAGTCCAGCAGTGGCAGCACCTGGATTTCAACCCCTATAATCACACATCTTAGCCAAAATCTGATCCACTGAGCTAACACTTGCTTTGCAGACATTCCTGGGATTTGTTTAACTCCACCTAAACCTTAGAGAGATTCCATGATTCCAAACTTTCTCTATAATTCGAGTAATCCAGTAGGTACAGCGGACTGCTGAGAGCATCTATACCTTCATGCTGATCGACGGATCTCCTTTAACGAGAGCCCATTCGTAACGTACGACACCGTGATCGTCCATGCTGTCCCTGCCGTCCAGTATGGCCCAGTCCGTAGGCAGCTGGATCACCACGTCCATACCGGCGTCGCTGCGTGGGGGTTCGTCCATCTCTGAAATGCATCGGTTAATACACCGGTTTCAAATGTACAAATACAGAATGGTGGTGTAAACAATCGAAACGTTTCACGTGAAATAAGCTACATGTCAAAACGACCAAAGAATCCCTGAAGAATTGTTTCCATTCATATTAAGCTCGGAGAATGAGCCACGTTCAGCACTTTTCTGAGACATCTATAGTTTTCAATCTAGTAACAAATTAATATTATTCCAGACAAAAGGATTCGGACACCTGACCACAAAGCTGGAGGCACACAATAGGTAGAGGACGTCTTTGGATGCTGTTGCGATAAAAAAGCTTGAACAAGGAGACCCAAAACTCTACCAGCTCCATGAATATATGCTTTAAATGGATACGATTAGATCTTATCTTATAAGATCAGGTGTCCACAAATGTTTGTCCAGATAGTGTATTTGTACAATGTGATGTATTATTAACGGTAAAGCCCTGCTAACTAATGGATAGACCCTTCAAGATTGATCATATCAAGCAAACCACTTGATCATTGGATTTAGATGATGTCACAGATGTAAGGTTCAGCAATCCCAAGTGATTGCAAAAAGAATGAGGACTTTGGAAAAACCTCTGGTTCATAACAGAATGTAAATGTAAACTAACTAATAATCTCACACACTGATGTGTGATGGAAATTCACACAAGGTCGTTCAATAACAGGTCTGATAATACAAAATCAAGGCCCACATCTTAAATGATTTACAGTTTCCTGACCAAACAAAAGCGTCGGTGGTGAAGATGTCAGAAAAATGAAAATCGCCAAGGATTTCAATTACATTCGCCCTTCTAGATTGCCTTATCCAGACGACTTACAACTAAGCAGTTGAGGGTTAAGGGGCAGGTGGCAGCTTGTTAAGGCTGGGATTTAAACTTGTGAACATCTAAGTCCAACGTCTTAACCACAGAGCTACCACCTTCCAGCAAACACACTAACCTGATTACTAATTTCCAAACCTGTTCACTAATCAACCCAAAAAAGCACAAGCTGTCATGGCAACAAAGGGAACAAAATCTGAATCTGTTGCCAACATGCTGCTTTCACCTAATCAGGAGGACTCTTAAGAATTGCTAGATCTTAGGATCTTATGATTCTAACAGAAATCCTCAAAAAAACTGCCACCCAGCCTAAAATGTGGAATCTGTTATGGACCAGAGGTTTTTCCAAAGTTCTCATTCTTTTTGCAGTCAATCACTTGGGATTGCTGAACCTTACAACTGTGACATCATCTAAATCCAATGATCAAGTGGTTTGCATGATATGATCAATCTTGAAGGGTCTATCCAAAAAAAAAAAAAAAAACAGGCCAGGGAGTGTGTGTGTGTGTGTGTGTGTGTGTGTGTGCGCGCGCGCGCGCGTGTGTGTGTTGTTGGTGTTTACTTCAAGGACCAAAATGTATCATCTACCATGACCTTCAGGAAGATGAATAATAATAATAATAATAATAATAATAATAATAACAACACAACACTGGTGGATCTCCATGCCAAGTACCTCGCATCGACGAGTCGCCATCTTCGTCTCCCTCATCCGGAGGAGGAAGAGGAGGAGGAGGAGGCCTCCGGTGGCGCTCCCTGGGCGCGCTAACGTTGCGCGCGACGCGCCCGAAGGTGCTGAAGCCGCGCTGGAACGAGAAGACGCAGACGTTCGCGCCGCCGTACGTGCAGTTGAACAGGTAACAGCGCAGGCCGCCGTCCGCTTGTTGCTCCGGCGTCTGGATTGGCGGCGTCTGCATTGGCGGCGGCTGCTCCTGGACGATCGCCGTGGTGCAGCGCGGCTCGGCGCAGCACGCGCGCACGCAGTCGCGGTGGCTGCGCACGCGGCCAGGCGCCGACAAGAAGGCGGCGCCGCGCTCGATGGAGGCCACGGCGCGGATGATGCGCTCCTCTGCCGCGTCGTAGTCGCGCAGGCACGCGTCGCCAGCCTCTTTATGTTCATCTTCCTCATCCGCCACCGCGCTCGGGTACGACTCGTCCTGCTGCAGCTGCTTACGGAACTCCTCCAGGAGCTCCTCCACGCCCGACAGTCTGGACTTCAGATCGGAGATCTGAGAAGCGCTCGAGGCGCCTGCGATGGCGAGAAACATCAGCAGGAAGCCCAGCTGCTGACGAAGAAGCACTGATACCAACATGTTCCAATCCTTTATAATTATTAATAATTATTATTATTATAATCTCTGGAGCGAGAAAATAATCATTGACGTCTTTCTGATCCAATCAGACATCAGCATAATCTCAGTGATGATCAAATCTGCACTTCCGTCTCGGTTCTTCTCGCAGGTGCGCCGCTTTTGTCCTCCTCTGAGATGCTGGTGATGAGAGACTCGGGAGTCGGTTCCTTTCCAAATAGAGTCGATTCCAAGCGAAATGACTCGAACGAGTCTTTGACCCTATATACATGCAGTTTAAAAAAAACAAACACATTTTAATTATTTTAAGACACGATTCTGGAATCATAAATTGAGACTGAAATGTATTTTATTACAGCTTGCAGTTTATTTATTTAGTCAGAGATGGGAGATGGGAGAACACCGGAGAACCTTGAAGAAACCGACATGGACACATGAAACATATAGACAGGAAGCTCAGGATGAAAGATTTTCTCACACCTGACAGTCTGAGTTTCAAGTATTTGGAAAATTTGGAAACAGCTCAAGACCCGACATTATGCTTACATTTTGTTAGGACAAATTTGAAAGCACAAAATTGTCCTTTGGTTGAACTAGGAGACCTCAATCTATCCCAGCATGACAATGCCCCTGTGCACAAAGTCAGATCCACGATTTACATGGGTTGGAGTGGGCCTGATGTAGACATCTAAAAAGAGCTCTCAACCTTATTGAACACCTTTGAGATGAATGGGAATGGCACCCCAGGCCACCTCACCTCACCTATATCAGTACCTGATTTTACTAATTCCCTTGCACCAGCTTCAAGAAGATATGATGTACATGAATTTTAGTGAAAGATCTTGAGTTGGCTGCTGTAAAATTCTGACCTCAACCATATTGAACATCTTCCCGATGAACTGGAACTGGAATGAAAAGGACCTCTGGGGATACATCAGTATCCCAGATATTGGCTGAATAAGCAAACATCACCATAAGCACACTCCAAAATCTAGTGAAACATCTTCTCAAAAGAGTGGAGATTATTATAACTGCAAATAGGGACTAGATGTATACCTATGTGACAAGCACTTGAAAAAAACTGTGGCTTAAGGCAGCTCCATAATACAAAAGCACAAAAGATGTGCTGAAATTCAGTGTGTTCTTGCTCAACATTTAAACAATAGCAGTCCAACATGCACCAACAAGCTTCCAAGACAGAGCTGGATGTATGTGACGTCACACATTGTTCTCCTCACAATTCGACTCATGAGAATGCTCAGGAATACTGATATCGCAATACCACCCACATTTGGGTGTTGCGACCAAACTTAAATAACCCACATTTGAGTTTCACTGTATTTTCAATAATTATATCCCTCTTAATAAGCTTCCGAAGGCTGTCTAAATTCCAGATGATATTCCAATAATAATAATAATAATAATAATAATAATAATAATAATAATAATAATAATAATAAGCCCAGCAATAATAATATTAATAATAATACAATTTGCACGAAATTATTTATTTTATACCTTATAAAATGTATACAGTAGACTTTGGGTATTATCCAGAGTCCACCACTAGGGGTCATCAGAGTGCCTGAAACATGCTTTATTAGAGTAGTTCACTCAATCAGTTTTAGAGAAAAAGAGAGAATACTGGAGAACCCTGAAGAAACCCACATGAACGTATTTGAAACTATAGACAGTAACCCAAGCTCAGGGTGTCCCAGGATGTAAAGCTATTTACTAATGTAATCAAATAAAAACCCAGACAGTGAAATCATTAGGATCTTTACTAGTAAATACGAAGGACTAAAGCGCTGCTGCAAAGCTTAATAAAACGAGGGATAAAATCATTTCTACCTTTCCACACTAGTTGCCATAGTAAGTAGACTGTGAGTGGAGCGCTAGTTAGACTTCTCTACATGGTCACGTCACCGCCCCCAAGCTCCGCCTCACCGTGTGTGTATGTGCGCGCGAGAGAGATAACAGTGGAAACAGGGCAGGGTCCAACGCAGACAGACGTCGGGAAACGATTGCACAAGTTGTTTTTCATACCGGATGCGTTCATCCGGTCACTGACGCCGCAACTATTTTCGGATTTTTTTAAATATTTATAATAATATATATATATTTTTTTAAAGAAGGGGGAAGGCATTTTCTTCATCTCTTCCCTTTTTCTCGTGAACCCCCTCCGGAGACCACAGGAGGAAGTTGCACGGAAGAACGCATGAAGTTCGGGGAAACTAACGCGTGCGCGTTCCAGCGTCGTAGAGGGTCGTGACTGTCCACGACGGCGCGCGCTCCTGATTGATTAACACCCCCCCGCAATTAATTTCATTTATTTATTTATTTAAAAAAAAGAAAAGAAAACTACAGATGCATGATTGTGCTGAGAGGAGGAGGATGTTGGAGTGCACGACTTGGAAGCACGCAGGATTCGGGGTTTAACAGAGGGCAGCGCACGCGATGATCAGCTCGGCTCGCGAGCCTTCGGGTCCTCCGGCGCCGGGATGCGCGGACGGTGCACGCCGGGGAAGCGAGGCGTGTTGTCACGCGGAGGACGCCGGCGTGCTGGTCGTGCCGGCGGCCGGGGATTTCTGGAACGTGCCTGCTGTCGTGTGCGCGCCGGACGCGGGTGCACGCGTCGGTGGACGCCCGAGCGCGGGGAAGAGCCGGGCCGCGAGTGTCGCGTACGTGCTTAACTCGGAGACGGGCCCGGCCGAGAGCGCGGCCCTGCAGTGCCTGAAGGACGCGTGCGACGCGGCGGCTTGCCGCCTGGACGTGGTCCACTTTGGCAAGCTTGACTTCGGCGAGGTGGCCGTGCTCGACCAGTTCTACAACGCAGGTGGGTCTCTCTGAGAGAACGTCTAGGAACTCCTTCATTCCTTCCATCCATTTATCCATTCATCCATAGACTGCAATTTATCTCTTCATTTAACATTTCCCCCCTGAATAACTTTAAAAACACAGCTCCTAGTGACGTCATAACACTATTTCTCAGACATTTAAGTATTTCCCGCTGGCTTTAATAATAATAATAAAAACACCACCCCAAAACCTTTTTTTAAACTACCAAAGGTCTAGCTAGTTATGACCAACTTCAATCCTGAAAAATCATAGAACTTTTTTGTGATCGAAGAGTGAAAGGGGAAGGTTTATAGGACTGTGGTGAGACCTGAGATGTTGTATGGTTTAGAGACAGTGGCATTGAGTAAAAGACAGGAGGTGGAGCTGGAGGTAGCAGAGCTGAAGATGTTGAGCTGTTCGTTGGGAGTGACGACGATGGACAGGATTAGAAATTAGTTTATCAGAAGGACAGCGCATGTAGGACGTTTTGGAGACGAAGTGAGGGAGGTGAAATTGGGATGGTTTGGACATGTGCAGAGGAGGGACATGGGGTATATCAGTAGGAGAATGCTGAGGATGAAGCCACCAGGATGGAGGAAAAGAGAAAGACCAAGGAGGAGGTTTATGGATGTGGTGAGGGAAGACGTGCAGGTAGTTGGGTTGAAAGAGGCAGATGTAGAGGACAGGGGGGTGTGCAGACGATGATCCGTTGTGGCGCCCCTAATGGGAGAAGCTGAAAGAAGAAGACATGTAATTCAAATAATAAGGTAATTCAAAGCCCAAAGCTCTTTTTGGATGGTACGAAATCTGCAGCACACAGTGATCTAAAGCATCACCTCATCACCAGGTTCTCAGGCGTGATATGATCAGGCTTGGTGTTTGGTTCTTTAACCACAGACGCAGTTTTGCATTTCAACTGCACTGTTTCTGCTCATCAGCTCGTTATCAAGCTTTTTGTTAGTTCCTCTCAGAGGGTGAGATTTGTACTGCGATTTCAACACCTTGCATTTTCTCACATTCTCGTGGCTTTCCTTCACAACCCATGGAGATAAGGGATTTCTTTTGGATCTTGTCAGTTCGTCGTGTGGAAAAAGATCAACACCCACCATTGCTATGGGACAGTTTGTATCTAGTGCGGTCTTGAAGTACGTCGAATGTAGAACAATTGAGCACGAGTCGTACCAGAGTCGAAAAGGGATTGCAGCTCAGAAAGTTGACCTTGCTTCATTCTGAAGATGGGTTTCCTGGATTTGAAAGCGTTGGCTCAGAAAGCCCATTGGTGCTCCACATGAGGCTCTTCAGACAGCATTAAGTGGAAGATCTTGTTTTATAGTACACAACCATAGAAACAAAGACTCATCCATGAATCACACAGAAGTGTGTTAGGATTACAACCCAGGTTCAACCACAGCTTTTGGCTCTTTCCAATCACAATTAACCCTCAGAAACTCAATATGGGTGTATTTACAGTGGCTGTCAATAGTTTGGGTTTAACTGCTGCATACGTTCGGAACATGTCTAAAAACAAGTCTAACTTGATTAGAGGTCTGTACCAGCAACAAATCTAGTCTTTCTTGTTACCTAATTTGTATGGCTTTATATACACTTTTAAAATGTAAAGGGCATTCGAGCACCTCGCTTGATTCGGATCGATCTCAAAATCCGATCTAGGGCGATCTGATCTAATCCGAAAGAAGCCGGCATGAGCTTTCATTTCAAGCAAACCAAAAGCCCTACCTGATTCCACCTGTTTAATCCGTTTATCTTGGCTTTCAGTAGACTCGGGTGTGGCTTCTGTTTCGGTTGGAATGAAAACCGACACCCACACAGACCCTTTGTGGAGACGTTTTGGACACCCCTGACCTAATCAGATCTTTGAATGAATGGAAAGTGAGTCAACACAACTGAATAATCAGTAGCAAGAATTCAATAGTGTGGTGTGTGTGTGTGTGTGTGTGTGTGTGTGTGTGTGTGTGTGTGTGTGTGTGTGTGTGTGTGTGTGTGTGTGGACATGAAATGCCTGTATAACTGGTAGGTGAGAATATTCAGTTTACGGCAGCCCAGTTTACGGTATAGTGCCTTTTTTTTTTTTTTTTTTTTCTGGGGATTGTTCTTTTTTTTTTTTTTTTTGTACTGTTTTAGGATCTATAATAGTCATATCGTTTCATTACATGATAAATTAGTTTGAAATGCTTCTTTTTTCCTGCTTGGAATTTGGCTCAGTGGTTCATTGTAGGCTTTTGTTTCAACATCAGCTCAAGAATTGTTTAGGGAAAATGTATTTTCATGAAAAGAAAAAAAAAAAAAGCCTTGTTGGTGTTTTAATTGCAGGTTCGATGTTTAAGAGCAGCTTTTTATGTCCAATTGATTACACTTTCGTTTGAAAACGCGTATTTTTCTGTCCGTTTTGAAGACGCTGAGACAGTGTTTTTCGGTCAGCGAAGACATAGCCTTTTGAAAACGCGGTTTCGGACGGTGAAAACGGAGGCTTTCGCAAAAAAAACGGAGCAAAGTCTTACGTTTTGCTGAGTGTCTTTTGGAAAACGTTTGAGAAAGAAAGTGTGGACGCTGGATCGTTTTTAGACGTAAAAAAACGACTGTAATTTATCCAGATTAGCGCAAACCTAGACTTACCGTTCTGCAGTACTGCATTGATTTTCCTTATCTAGAATCAGGGGAAAAAGGAGAACACCGGAGATCCCTAAAGAAACCTGCATGGATGAGTGTTCCAGGATGCAATATGTAATATTAATAGCAGCATTATGGTTAAGTGTAAACCTGAAGTAATGTTATATAAATGTCAATTGTTTTATTTGAGCTGTAGCTCTGCAGGTTTTTAATGTTTTTATGGAAAGTTAGAAGGTTCTACAGTACAGCATTGACTGGCCTTTTGGAGAACGATGTGTCTTTCATTTTGAGCAGTTGAATGGTTTGGTTCTTGCTCAAGGTGGTGCTGGAATTTGAACTCTCAGACGTCCAACATCTAAACCACTGAGCTACTTCTACCAGTAATCATGTGAGGTTACTTTGCCTTCAGGCTTAACTGTCAAGTATCTATGCTTGGAATGTACTTGATGTCACTCGTAAATCCTGTTGGATGAATAACGAATAACTAAGCGCGAATGAAAGCTACTCGCTGAATACAAACGCACTCCCTATTCTCCTTTGTTGGCTGCCAACACGTGGCGCATTCAGAAGATCTCTGCAGGATGATTGTGGCACGCTCAGGCACGTCCAAACAACAACAACAAAAAACCAATCCTGTTTGCATCTCTTCCCATTTTCTCGTGCGTGACGGCACTTTAGTTACCTCAGCAAAAAAACAAAACAAGCCTCGAGGCTTCATTTTTTCAATCAAGCTTTCCGAATTTTTAATTCACCATCTGCTGCTGTGGAGAAACCCAATCGTAAATACTGCACTGTTTCGGTTTTAAGATCCCACACCTGATTTCTAACCATTGGCAATCCCAGTGTTTGTTGATGAATCAAACCAGGTTTCTGTCAAGGCGTCATAATCCTTTATGATTTTTCAGGGAGTGTTTCCTTGCCATGTAACTTCTAGCTCTGGTATGAGAGGTGTAAATGGTGCGTTCAGGGATTTTACATTTTTCTTTTTTTGCGCTATGTGTATTGTGTTGACGTTCCACATGCACCTATCAATCAGCCGTGCAGAAAGCGATCATTGTGCTGGTACCGTGAGTGTGTTCTGGGGTGTGAATTTCGATCTGTATTAATTTTTATGTCGCATTTACGCGAATATTCCCGGAATCTAAAATGGAGTTGTAATACAGATGTTTTTTTTGGGGGGGGTTTTTGGCTTGGATTTTGAGCTCATTATGATGACGCTTTAGTGCCACGTAAAAATATATACATATTTAAGATTGCGAGAATAAAGTCGAAATATTTCGAGAAAAATCGCAGAATGGGCGAGAAACGTTTCACCGTTTTGCGTAAAATGGATGTGGAGAATTTGGTTAAATCCTACTTGATTAAAATAGTTGTCTTTTGGCACATCTGCATGGACGCTACAGAGGTTCTTCAGGAAACTTTTTTGTTCAGTCTGAAATGGTGACCAGTGGAGGACGATTAAGGGAATTAAATTTTTTTTTCTCAAAATATTAAGACTTTATTCTTGTAATCTTAGATTTATTTATTTATTTTCTTTTTTTTATGTGAATCCGGCTCCTTTTACTTTTTAACACACGTTTTTTTACTCTATCCTTTTGTCAAGATCCCCCTTATGTGGTGAGGACACTTACTTTAAACCTCAGCTCCGTGTGCCGTTATGTAGCTGTGTTGTATCACCAGGGTTCTGGAGAAATGTTGTCTCATTTCACCATGTACTGCATCAGCTTCTGTATATGTGGTTGAAATGGCAATAAAAGCTGTTTGACTTCCTGTTTTGTCTTTCTGTGGGGAAAAACAAAACCCTCAGGAGAGCGGGTTTTTTTTCTTTTGTGATTATACGTCAAAGTCAAACATGCACTGAGTTCATTATTCACATGAATAAACTGAAAAACAGTCAGTAAACAACTGTGTTTTTTTTTTCAGTATAAAACACGACTATTTAGGCATATTTATCTCTATTTATTCATCTCCCAGAGAGAATATATCAATCTTCTGATCAAACATTTGTCCAGATGTTCCACTAGATTTTGTGGAGATTTGTGCTCAGGAGGCCTGAGATGGCAGTTCTAATTCATCCCAAAGGGATTCAGTAGAGCTGAAATTTATAGCAGGCCGCTCAAGATTTTCCACTACAACCCATGTACCCTGTATCTTCATGGTGCTGGTTTTGTGTACAGGGGCAAATATCCTAACTTTTTTGGTAGCAATTTGGGAAAAACCCTCATGGGGCTGGAAAAGCCAGGTGTCCCAATATTGTGTGTATCATTTGATAATAAATATACTATAACTTTACCTCGGACACAATTTCAAAGCGTGCATACTCGTTTTTATCAAACACGTTAGTTTTTTTTCAATCTGACTCTAATCTGGGCCGATGATGTCATTTAAGATGAGGTTTTACGAGGTCGTTGTGGTCACAGTAAAGAACGCGGTGATCTTTTGCAATGATACTGGACTTCAAGGCACACGAGACGATGTGTATTTGGGTATTCGGATCACATCTCGCTCCACACATACACACACACGCAGTGCTGGGTTTGTTTATGCCACTATGCCTTCTTATGTCTTTGTTCTGCTTCTACCTGCAGAGTCTCACATAAACCTGTATTTGCACTGTTCTGAATCCGTCACAGATGCGGACATGGATTTTAGAATTGAAATAAATGTTTTGCGTCACATAAACACCCATTTATAGTAAAACAAGTAGCGAAAAAAGATTGTAAACCACTGGCCTGTGACATGAAATAGAAAATAAAGATCTCAAGGATTAAACTAAATGAAAGAATGAAAATAGGATTGACAATATAATAGAATATAAATGCAGGAGGACATTTTATTATATTAATAGAAGTGTGTGCCAGTTTTTTCATTGCTTGCATGTCACTGATTAAAGATGGAAAATTCTTTTTCTTTCTTTATTTTTTTTAATAATTTTTTTTTAATTTCCATTGTGTGGTATGTCTCAGCTTAAAAAAAGAAAGTTACTTGTCGCTTGATTCGATTTCGTCAAATTGCATGGCATACAAATTGTATGTGTTTTGTGCGTGTATAATAACGTGATCCCTATGAGATCTAAATGAGGTTGAAGACATTGGCAACACGGCTGAGCCGTTTCCCAGACAGGAAACGGAAAACCTGGGACTGATGTCATCAGGAGAAGTGCAGAGGGCAGAGGTGAATCCTAGAAGCTTAGTATAGTTGTGCACCTTTAGCTGAATGTGTGCTGTGTGTAGTAGAGTAACAGCCGCCATGGTGCAACTCTTCGAGACAGAGGTGAGATGAGACGAGAGGGTGAAAGTGAAATGAAGATGCAGGTTAATGCAGTCTTGGTGAATAGCAGCAGGCCTGGTAAAAGTCTGGAGCTCAGCCGAGCGCCTGAACAAACGCTCAGCAGGAGATTTCAAGCGCTTCGTTTATTCTGGCTCGCGATCGAGAAAACCAGGTCAAGAGGATCTGCCGTGCAAGCTGTAGAGCTGCGAGAGGAACGAGTGCGCACTGCCCGGCCATTTAAACGAGCAAAATCGATTACGATGGGCGAGCCGGCCCATTGTAATAAAAATCCGAGCAATTTTTATGTGCATTCGGTGGAGTTATGAGGGATTCTGATTGTCTTCAGGGTGCATATATCAGCAGGTAAACGTAGGAAAGACGGCAGATGCAAACTATATTAATTTTATTAAAAGGTGTGGTTTCCGGCTCCGTTGTCGCAAGATCCTGCGGTCAGGGGGCTCTTAAGCAATAAAAACGAAGTTTGCAGCTTCAGAAACAAGCACACAGGAGTCGGATGAATTGAAGCGAACAGCACACGAGGGCGAACGTTAAGTTTGCGGGATTCGCAGTTTACTTGAGGTGTGACGGCTTCGATTTCCTGATCAGTAGCAGCTCTGTGCACGCTCGCACTTCGGTTTCGGTCCTGTGCAGAAGCGGCAGCGCGGAGGAAGGAAGGTCGAGACAGCCGCTTCCTGGAGTCATAAGAAAGGAAGCGAAGGCGACGGCGCTCGATGCCAGCGGCAGCTCGTTCCGTGTCCTCACCTAAACCCAACGAGCTGTGCATCTATTCATTATAAAATAAATGCAGGCTAAAAAAAAACAAACAAACTCACAGACTTGTGTAGAAATTAGATTTAGATCTAGGACTTCAGGAAACGCTTCAAAAGTTTAGATCCTCCGAAATCTATTGCTCGATTTGAACCTCAGCTCAAGCTCTTGACCTGGTTCTTAACAGCCAGGAGGAACTGTGCCATCTTTAGGCACCTTGGGACATTCACAGAAACTGATCCTTTACTATCACCATTCAGGCGCAAGCTGCTTTCGAAACGATAAGACGTCAAGGCCGAATCGCAAGCATACAAAAAAACATCACTATCGCAGAAACTCCTGTTCCCGAACCAAAGCTGGCTGTTTATCAGTTCTGTACATTGAGTCTATAATGAAAGCAGCAAGGTACCAGATAAGCTTTTCAGCATTGCGATGATTGTTATCTATGCGTCTCGGCTTCTCTTTCTTCTGCGGAGCTTTTAAAGCTTCACATCCGACTTCCCACTCCTACCAGCATGAGTGCTGGAACCATCTAACTCCATTGTTCTGCTATTATTCACTCCTTTTTGCCTGAATGCAGGGATTTCTTTTCCCTTTTTTTGCATTTGCTCCTCGAGCAAGCAAACTATTGGATACTCAGAAATGTCAATCAGAGGAGCACCAGCCAATCGCAGCCATCTGTGAGCTCACATATGAGAAAGAGGACAGATGGTAGGAATTTTTTTTGATCCGATGCAAAGTACTTTTAATATCATCAGCATCGATATTTATATTTGGCGGAATTTTTCAAAACGACTTTTCAACCAAGCAAATAAGGTTCATGGGCCTTGCTCAAGGGCCCAGCAGTGGCAGCTTGGTGTTGGGATGCTGAGATTAAAGCTCATCACCTTCCGATCCAAAAGTCCAATGTCTTAAACACTGAGCTGTCACGTTCCCTACGCTTCTCAATCTGTGCTTCACTTCTCTTTTATTGCACTTTATTTGGCTTTTCTCTCAAAGTATAAATCATTCAGTGATCATAAGATCACTGCGTGTTCCATTTGTTTAAGATGCAACAAACCAGGTCATTTAACTGTATTAGTTTCCATCAAATTGTCGCCTCGGGCAACAACAGCAGGTTAAAAACATTGTATTATAATACAAGTTTCTGTATATTCTGGGAGAACTCGTTATACACCGATCAGTTATAAGATTACGACCACTGATGATCTCTTCATCATTTTACCTGTTAGTGAGTGGGATATATTTATTAGGCAGCAAGTGAACACTTTGTCCTCAAAGTTGATGTATTCAAAAGCAGGAAAAATGGGCGAGTGTAAGGATTTGACCAAATCGTGATGCTCAATGCCATGCGATTCCGCCTGGGCTGTGGCTCATTGAGACCGACTTCCCTTCTTTCAACAAGACGAGGAGTTGAAACGTACGTCCAAACGATATTTAGAGATCGATCATCTGGAGTGTTTTCTATCATGGAACGGCTTGCCCAGGCGCCGCACCTAAATCCAATTGATCTGCTCTGGGATGAACTGGATCACAAGGTCAGAAAGAAAACAACTTTTGGCAGGATTTACAACAGGCATGTCAAAGCATTTAAGCTGAAAACGAACTGTCCGGATGCCAAGAATGTGTAAAGCTGATGTTCATGCTTAGGGAGGATAAATGTGTTATTAATAAAAAGAAACAATGTATATACAAACATTATCTCAGGTGAGAATTGATCCTCTCAGTCCAAAAGTATCAGAATTATTAGATCTGTCTGTCCCTAACTTTTTTCAAGAGGTATGCAACAACGCAGGAGTTTAAAAAAAGATGCTGTGGTTTGGTCATGCGACCAGGCAGAGTTAGCTATTGAATGCTGTGTTGTAAATGGTGTCCTTGTCAGATTGAGTGGCTGTCTAAAAAAAAAAAAAAGAGGAGGAAAAACATTTGGCTCGTTGCATCGTTCAAAACCCATACACGAGAGCAAGGGATCAGCTAAGCCGTATTTGAACATCATTAAAGCCCATTCTCAGCAAATGAAGAACGAGGCAGACAGAACATTTAGTTCTGGGTTATTTCGAATATAAAACGGTTCTCGGGGAGCGATCGCGCACGCACGCGCCACATTCATTTCTGACCTATAAATACCACCTTCTCGGCTTTCGAAGGCCGACTATTGTTCGCCAGGCATCTCTTTTTTTCTCCTCGAGTTCGTATTTAGAAATTGGACTTCAGAGAGAAATTCTTCGATTGTTTTCGCTTTTGGTGCTCGAGTCAGGAGTCTGTATTTAGTAACGGAGTTGATTCTATTTAGCTTGTCAGGCAGGTTGAATAAGCTTTTGCTACCGGTACGACGGTCACATGGAGGATTTGGATTTTTATTTTGCAGGGAACAAAAATGTAATATTGGGACATCTGACTTTTCATGCCGTATGTGCTTCATCCCCAAAGTGCCACGACACAGTATGAGGCACTCAACTGTATTGGACTTCTTTAGATGCGTTAACATCTTCAAAAAGACCATAAAGATCTGATTTGCATGGGTTGGAGTGGAAGTCTTCCTGCTATAGAGCTTTAACCCTATTGAACACCTTCGAGTTGAATTGGAATGGCACCACAGGCCTCCTCACCTCACCTACAGCAGTATTCGAGTATACTAATGGCAAATTTGGCGGCCATATTTGTTTCAAAAAATAGTTGCAGAATAGTACGGGTTTAAACTTGAAATGTGTATGTTTGGTCAAACACGGGCTTTATCGTGAATTCATTTTCCAATTGTGTTTCCACTGAAGAGCCCCCAGGGTATGATGTTATAGGAAACTAGTCAATAAAGTTGCCACCCTTTGTGGTAAAATTGTGTATTTTTTTTAAGTACTGAAGTCACTTTATAAAGCGAGTGCAGAGATTCCTTTCCAAATTACCAATGCAAAGACTCGAAAGCGAATCATGTGATTCAGGTCCATTGCTTTCTGGTAGTCTTGTGGTATAAACCTGACAATCCTGACTGATTTTATATAAAAGCTATCCTTAATTTCCTCAGCAGCTTCTCCTATTATTGGCGTTCTGCGATTGGTCTTTGTCATGAAATTCGTAATGATCAATGCTAGTGATGTACTACATTCGACCCAAGCTCAGTGCATCGTTTGTTTGTTGATTGGATTCACCAAGGTAGCGAATACTCCGCCCCTATTATCTACCTTTTAAATGTGAAAAAACGCCCAGGATCAGGACTTGCTGTCCCTCTGCAAGTATTCCCCCCCATTACACACCTCTGTGCTAAACTTTCACAGAGTTGTTAAGTCTGACCAGGTCCGTACCTCCTTGGAAAAGGCCATGGAAAAAAATGCCTATGGAACAATCTCTGAGGATTTTTTTTGACAGTCAGCGGCAGTGTTAGATATATCTAGCCGTTATACATATCTCGCCAGTCACGCCATCGGCATAATATTTGTAATGACACGAATCATTTGCAAGAACGACATCACTCGTTTTACCGAACGACGCCTCGGGCACAAACACTGCGTGTCTCATCCGGTACGCTCAACGCGCTTTGGTGGAACACGTTGTTCTAAATATACAATGAAGGGAACATTGACCATGAAAAACGCAATCAAAAGCCGTATCTATTGCGCTTTGCGATTCTGCTGCTAATTTGTCAGCTCTTTTTTTGCTACCTCAAATAATGCAATAATATTAAAAAAAAAAAAAAATGGGAAAAATGTGAATTGGAGTTTAATTTGAGAATTAACCCCGAATTAATTTACCACAGAAATAAATCAGGTGACAGACGTTTGACTCAAAGTACCAGGATGTTACTGATAACAAGAATGGTGATATTAGCATGCAAGATTTGGAAGATGCTGGGCAGAATAGATGAATACAGCTTTAACTACACATAAGATGTTGGCAAATTTTCCACCAATCAGGATTTAATTGACCGTCAAGTCGAGTCTAAGCTCAAATTTGGGACTCTGAAAAGACCAGGCCATTCCACGTTTAGTTACCATTTTCTGTTATAACTGCATGTTCCACTAGATTTTGTGGAGAACTCATCCAGCCACAGCCACACAGATGTCAGGAACTGATGTTGGTGAGGTGAGAAGGCCTAGGGGACTCTTTTAATTCATCCCATAGGTGTTAAATAGGGTTTGATCTCTATAGCAGGCCATTCAAGATCTTTCACTGGAACAGGTTTGGGTCTCATGGTGGAAGTGACTGGAAAATTTCATGATGTCGCAATGAAAGACATCCTGCATAATTGTGTGCCTCCAAATTTGTCCTGAAAGTCAGGAATGCATCATGGAGTAGCGAGAAGGGGGTGGAGGTAGGGTCCGGGTGAGATTTGTGGCTATAAACTGCCCTACCTTCTTCCTTTATCACCCCTCAGGTATTTTCTTGTAGCAGCCCCTGGAAGATCTGTGTAGGCGATTATGAGCGTATTTTGGCACGTGGTATTGGTGTGGTAATAGAGGCTTTCACCGAAATTGAAACAAATGGGATATACGGTGGTTTGAACAAGTATTCGGCCCCTGCTTAAACTTTTTTCACGTTTTTGGTAGTTTTCCCGATTAGAATGTAAATTAACTGTTATTTGGGTTATAGTCATGGGTTGAAACAAAAGTTTTGGAGACCTGTTGAGAGAAAAAAAAACAATTAGCAAAAGTATCTACAAATAATAATTACATGTATTTGTATTTGGTCAAGCGAATTCCTTTCCAGCCCATGTAGGGCAAATGTTCACAGAGCTGACTTTGTGCACAGGGGCATTGTCATATCGGCAAAAAGGATGAAGACTCTTAGTTCAAGAGAAGGGAAATTTTAATTAGCCCACCGAAAGTCATGCTGCATAATTGTGTAGCCTTAATTGTAGCTCGGCATTCATTTGCTGCGTTGCTAATTGAGACAGTAAAAAGCCCTAACAAGCAAAGCGTGTGTTATGTGCGAGTGTGTGCATTATGTGTGTGTGTTTTATGAAACAAAACAGCAGAGTGGTTTCTCTGTCACTCGGTCAAGAGGTAGTGGTAAATGTCTGAGGTACAATGTTTGAGAGCAAAAAAAAAAAAAAAAAAAAGCCGTAACACCCGAGCTGCTCCCTCGGATTGCGATTGCGTTTAATGTGGTAGATAAAATGCAGACGATTAAAGGAAACATCGGGAGCAAGTATCTTTTTTTTTTTTTCCTTTTCTTTTCTAATTTGGCAGTCATTGCCGGTTAATGTGCTTAGCAAGAATTTGTGTAAAAACTAGCATTATTAGTCATGCAATAATAGCTAATTAGATGAGCTAGCATGGCATAGCGAAAGTTCATGTACTAACTAGGATTATTAGTCATGGAATGAAAGCAAGTTAGATGAGCTAGCATGAACGAGCAAGAGTACATGTATCAACTAGCTTAACTGATAATGCAATTAAAGCTGGTTAGATGAGCTAACATGGCCTAGCAAGAGTTTATATCCTATTTGCTAAGCTAGCTAGTCATGCTTTTTAGTTTCTAGCAAAACCTTTCTTGCATCAGCACACACCCATGACATTAGCTTGTCTTAGTCGTATTTTTGCTCATACACACGCGAACACGGAGGTTAAGTATTTAAAGGATTAATGAGTAATTGGCAAATTGTGTGTGTGTGTGTGTGTGTGTGTGTGTGTGTGTGTGTGTGTGGTGGTTCGATAGCATTTGAATCGTTTCCTCTTGGTAATGAACAAGAAGTTTTCACACACACACGCACACCAGATTAAATGGCTTCCTGTCAATATTTACATGCCGCCAGTGACAACTTTTGTTAGGGACAGGCCCTATGCAAATTACACACACACACACACACACACACACTGCTTGTTCATATCCCCAATCTGCTCGCATAGGAGACATCTGTCTCCCAGAAGAGGACTGGTTTCGTCCGGGTCCTTTCAGTGTCTCCCAGCATCATTTTCCCTCTCCAACATCTTTCTTTCCTCTCTGCTCTCTCTTTCCCAATAAGCGTTACAGCCCCCAGCCAGATTTATGCAAAGATCACATTTAGCAGTGGTTCTTGAATTTTTCTGCCATTCTCCACTTTAGAGGGGGTTGAATTTTGTAACTTACCAACAGTAAATCTTTATTTTTGCCCAATGGTTCCACTTTTTCCGTCTGTCTTTGAGTGTAAAAATCCTGCCGTTCATTGCGCATATGTCTTGTATTTTTTCCCCCACTAGGGGGTGCGCCCAACACTTTGAGAACCTCCGCGTTATAGTAATAACTGTAAAACCTCTGTCTTGCAGATATCGCCGTGGTGGAAATGACCGATGCTTTCAGGCAGCCGTCTCTCTTCTATCACCTGGGGGTGAGGGAGAGTTTTAGCATGGCCAACAACATCATCCTGTACAGCGACTCCAACTCTGACTCGCTGCAGAACCTCCAGGTAAGGGGACCTCCAGATCCCATGAAATGACCCGTAACATCATGCAGGCTGTACGTCCAGGCCTAAACTGCTTTAATCGTCGATGAAAGTGTTTTTTGTTTTTTTTGTGATATACTGTATCTTTTCAGCAAGCGAATACACCCCTCACATTTTAGCATCCATTTTAGTATTTCTTAAAGGGACAGTAAATAGAAATGAAATTTGGATATACTGTATTTTAGAGTAGGGTCGATCAAAGAAATTGAGTCCTCATGTTGTGCGTCAGTGCAAAAGCTGCTTCAAAAAACGGACGAATGAGTGCTGCAGCATTGCTTTAAAGGTTGCAGAATCAGAGGGTTCGCTCTTCAATGTTCAGATCGTACGCTGCAACAAGTCGGTTTGTAGACCGTCATCCCAGAAGGAAGCCTCTTCTGAAAAAGAAAAACTTGGCTCAGATGGTGTCCAGCATGTATGTCTTGCCTACAGTCAAGCATGGTGGTGGTAGCATCACGGTCTGGGGCTGCATGAGTGCTGCTGGTACTGGGGAAACATGGATTCCAACATGTTCTGTGACATTCTATAGTGGAACATAAAGCCCCCTTCAGAAACTGGGTTGAACCGCAGTTTTACAACATGAAAACGACCACAAACGCACCAGCAAGATGACAACTGCCATCCTGAAGGTGATTGAGTGGCCAGTTATGTCTCCAGACCTGAACCTTATTGAGCACCTGTAGGGATCCTCAAGTGGAAGTTGGAGAAGCGCCATGTGTCTAGCATCCAGCAGCTCTGTGATGTCATTATGGAGGAGTGGAAGAGGATCCCAGCAACAACCCGTGCAGCTCTGGTGAATTAAATGCTGTAACAATGGTGCTCAGACACAATATTGACACTTTAGACACAGTTTTGACACGTTCACTTAGGGTGTACTTACTTTTGTTATTTTGACAATTTTGGCTTTATGTTGTTATTTTGAGAGGACAGGAAATTTGTACTGTACAAACTGCACCAAGTTTCATTTCTATAACTTTGTTCGTTGAGAAGATACTAAAATAATTGCTAAAATTTGAGGTGTGCACTTATTTTTGTGAGATACTTTATTGTTTGTAGGGGTGTTTCATTATATTCTGTGTGTATACGTGTGCACGTGCGGACAGTAGCGGTCACGTCCTATAAAATGCTTAAGGGCTATAAGTGTTGCTTTGGTGCCTTCACACCCTGGAATAAGACTCTCCACTTTTGTCACACCACTGATTGTGGTGCACAGTAACCCGAGAAGCTCGAGCAGGTCTTTCCTGCAGCCTAATTTAAAGGAGAATGAGATCGTAAGGAACTCATGGGGGCGTTCGAGTGCATGAGGAGGTCGGCCGAGTAGGCCAGGAGTTGAAATGTTTTGGAGTTGCAGAGTAGCAGCTTCTGGATCTAGACTGAGAAGCTCTCATCTATTGCAAGTTTAAATCATGCTAAGGGATGGTGTATTTTCTCCTCTGTCAATTAGTGCAACGTTATGCAATCATGGAAGCGTGTGGGCCGAAAGGTTGTGGGTTTCCTCCAAATGTGTTACTTTACCTCTCAACTGATGTTGCATCATCATGATTATGAAGATTCAAGGGAATCATGTCTCACCCTTTACCTTCGCTATTTTGTGATCGAAAAATAATCCAGATGGGTTGGAATGATAATTGTTAGCGTGAATCTAAATAAAAGATAATAGAAAATTATTTTGCTCCCTCACTCTTAAACAGATGCTAGTTAGATGAATTAGCATTAGCCTAGCAAATTTTTCTGTGTTAACTAGCATTATTAGTCATGGAATAAAAGCTAGTTAGGTGAGTTAGCATGACCTAGCAAGAGTACATGTATCGACTAGCTTTATTAATAATGGCATGAAAACGAGTTGAATGCTCTAGCATGGCCTCGCAAGAGTTTAGTCATGAAGTGAAAGCAAGTTAGATGAGCTAGCATAGCCTAGCAAGAGTTTATTCATGGAGTGAAAGCAAGTTAGATGAGCTAGCATGGCCTAGCAACAGTATAGTTCATGGAATAAAAGCTAGTTGGAAGAGTTTGCCAAATACAACTCCATTTTTGCTTCTAAACACATTCCAAAATGTCCCATTGCTTATAAAAGGATTGGTTTGTTTTTACTGGCAGTGGACAAGCAACACTTGTTTCATGCTCTGACCGGTCTATTTTTCTGCCACAGTGGCAGCCATTTTTCGATAGCTATAATAATGTACACTATATGGACAATCATAATGGGATGCCTGACTTTTCCAGCCATATGTGGTTCTTCTACCAACTGTTATCACAAAGCTGTATACACAATTGCATAGGATGCAATTTTCCCTACACAACTTTTCTGCACTATGATGATCTGCTTTATGTGGCTTGGAGTGGAAGATCTCCTGCTATAATGACCAAACCCTATTAAAGACCTTTGGGATGAAATGGAACAATACCCCAGACCTCCTCCCTTCCTCACCCTCTTGTTGTTGAATGAGCACAAATCTCCACCAAATCTGATAGAACATTGTTTTAGAAGAGGGGAGCTCATTTTAACAGCAAATGGGAACTGATTGTGGAATGCTATGGTTGAGTATCTACAAACTCTTTTTCATTTAGTGTTTAGTGGTCTGCTAAAGTCTTGGTTTTGTGTTATCTAATGTACATTTTATGTGGCACCTTCGTCACTGAGAAACGTAAAATCTTGTAGCATCATCTTTAGAGTATTATAAGAGCAAAAGTGGACGAAATGTGGAATCAATAAGTGCATATCAATCTTTTGGGGAGGTGTCCACAAACGTTTGTACATATAGTGTATCATCATAGAGATTTGGGTTCATCCATTAGCTACAATCTGATTGTAACGAGACCCCTAGCATGTTTGGCTAAAGAACTACAGAGTGAATTAGGTTTCCCTTTTTTTTTTTTTTTATGAAATACTGGCTCTGTACTAATCTGCGATAGAATGCATTGGAGGGGGCTCATTAATTGGGAACGCTAATGACCCCTCACTGTGTACAGGAGCGAAGAGGATTAACGGGGACTCGCCTGAAGTAAAGAATGTAGAGCGAAAAGCAAAGTTTTCTCGCTGAGGGGCTCAGAAAATCGCTTGCTCTCTCTCTCTCTCTCTCTCTCTCACTCACTCACTCATGTCTCGTTTGTGTTTCCCCTTTCAGGAGGTCGTGTGCCAGAAAAACACTGTGAGTATATATGCAGAATCCTACACTGACCAAGCCCTTGACAACTTTCACTTTTCGATTAATTTTTGACAAATTGATCGGGAAACAAAACAATCTCTCGTGAAGCTCTTTCACTTCCTCTATTCGCGCCAAGGCAAACTGAACTGATTTGTTGCCTCGTCTCTGCACAGAGAGCACAGTGCTCATACATATAACCCAATAACTCTTGAATTGATCTTCTCGGTGAAGGGAAAAAAAAGTGTTTATAATTAAGGCCGACGCGATTTCACAATACATTGGCGATACATATGAATGCGCTACCGATACGATTCACCCCCATTACGATGCAGCGTGATCCGATTCCACACGATGCGATTCAATGGAATAAACACACGACGCTGTACAATGCTGCAAATACGGTGCCGGGGAAAATCGTGCTTGAGAAACAATTCAGCTCAAAAATCGTTATCTTTCACGCCAATGCACCGATGCAAATCGCTACATTTTAGCGTCTCTGGTTTGTCGATCCTCAGCACATATATTTCACTTCCTGGAGCGTGGGTCATGTGACCGCCCTCCTAACCAATGCACAAAAAAGAAACCTTTTGATTTTAGTTTAACGGTTGTGTGTGCAGTGGAAACTTGTACCGTACAAAGGGTTTTCCCAGGCTGCCTTTTATCACTGTATTAAGAAAGAAAGAACTAAAGAAAAGAGAGAAAGAAACAGAAAAAAGTTTGACAAACAGGAAGTTAAGATAAAGTTCAGTGCCTTGCAGCATCCCAAGCAGCTGCACCTGAGTAGTCCAAGTAATGAAAAGCTCTTTCTTCCAACCTGTCTTTCTGTTTCTTTCTGTCTTTCCTGCTCTCCCTCCTCCTCTCTCTCTCTCTCTCTCTTTCTCTCTCTCTCTCTCTCTCTCTTTCTGTCACCCTTTGTGAGGCAGCAGATGGAGAGAGCGCAGGGTTAGTGGGTTGCTCACTCGGCTTTAGCGAGGCTATAAGTGGCTCAGGGGATCAGGTGGCTTTGTGCTGCAGGTAGCAGGAGACCCAAGCGCTTGATTCCCAGTCGAACAGCATGAGTGTGATTCCTCCCAATGGTTCACTGGTCATCTCTTTCTTCTTTTTTTTTTTTTTTTTTTTTCATGAGTGTGATTCCTCCCAATGGTTCACTGGTCATCTCTTTCTTCTTTTTTTTTTTTTTTTTTTTATCTGTTGCCCTTTATCTCTGCTTCTTCAGCACCTACCTCTTTCCTTTGACCTTCATTGACCGTTCCAGTATCACGTGAATGACTAATCCTTGTCCTTTCTTTCTTTCTTTTTTTTTTTTTTTTTTTTTTTTTCATCTTTCAAAGTTTTTCGCCATCCTGTTCTTCATCAGATGTCTTTAAGTGCGTCAGGTTCAGTCATGGAAACTGGCAGAAAGAAAACGGAGGCCGAGCAAAAGGACCCCCCCCTATTTTTTAATAGATTAATAACGATCCTCATAATGCAGCTGAGAAAGCTTGATGTTCAAAGGGCTTTTCTTTTCATTTGAATGAAAGTGCACCCTGCATTGTTCTCTCTCTTTCCATCTCTTTCACTCTCTTCGTCCCTCACCGCTTAAAATATGAATGAGCTTGTGACAGGTGACGCAGGCAAGTCTCTGAACACACTGAACATGTACGTTTGTGTCTTTTGTAAATAGGTGTGAATGTCATTGTCTGCCTGTCTGCCTGTCTGCCTGTCCGCCTGTCCGCCTGCCTGCCTGTCTGTCTGTCTGTCTTTAACATTTAAATCAAATGAGAGGGAGACAGACGGAGAGGGAGAAAGACAGACAGCAAAATCTCTCTGCCGTTTTTCTTTCTCTGTATCCGTGTTCAGTAGGTTTTTCATGTTGCTCGTGCACACACACTTTCAGCATCACACTCTGTTCCCCTCTGTAATATTTCTCCGTATTATATTGCTAATGGCTGCCAAAGTCTCTACAGCTCCATTTAATAAAGCTTTATTGTTTACCTCTCTCACTTTTTCTTTCTCTCTCTCTCTCTCACACACACACACACACACACACACACACACACACACACACACACACACACACTGGCTCTTTGTCTTTCTCTGTCACTCGCTCACTTTTTTCCTCTATATGGCTTAGCACTTGTTATCTTTAATGGATGGATTGATGGATGGATAGATAGGGAAGCAGATAGCGATGGATGGATGTATGGATAGATAAATAGATTGATCATCTAACTAAAGATTATAACATTTATGTTGTAGTGTTTTTACTCTATTTTCAGAAGAATTATTGGGTAAATTTCACCCATATTTTCTTCTCTCTATTTTCTCCTCTTTTTCTCCAGTCGTGTGCAGCGAACTACCTATTTATTCCGTACATGGTGACTCCTCAAAATAAGGTGTACTGCTGCGAGAGCAGCCTCATGAAGGGCCTTAGTGAACTGATGCAGCCCAGTTTCGAGGCACTGCTCGGTCCTATCTGCATGCCTCTAATGGATCGCTTGACCCAGCTTCTCACCAGCACACAGACCAGCTCCTGGTACGTGATCATGACACACATGCACACACACACATTCTTACTGTGATCGTCTCAGTGTCTGATTTTTTTTTTATCTCAATATTAGAATTTTTTATTTATGCTCGCATGGTATGATTAAAGGTTGTTAATCATTACACTGGGTTACTCATCACAAGGAAAGTAGAGAGAAAAAGGTTGGAGGAATGTGTGTGTGTGTGTGTGTGTGTGTGTGTGTGTGTGTGTGTGTGTGTGTGTGTGTGTTTATTCAATGCACAAGTTCCTCTTTGTCACATCGAGAAAGCTCTGAGTCATTGCCGTCAGGCTGAGAGAACTCGCTGTGCCCCCCAAAAAAAAACTTCTAGCTGATTTCTTTTTCTTTCATTTAGTTTATTTGCACATATTACAGTAAAAATCTCATATTTGGTGAAAGCTTTCTTCAAAACGCTGTACCCCAAAGGGTTGCCAAATGTGTCTCGCTAAATTCTCCACATCTGGCTTCTTGTTAAAATAAAAATGAGCTCTAGAGCATTTTTTTTCTTCCTTTAATGGCAGGTCACAAGGTTTTCAAATTGCGCTGGTTTGGGTGCAGAGAGGCCAAGCTACAATTATAGGTGTCCTTTTTGGCACAGTGTTGTTTGTGTTCTAAGCCTAAGGATGAAGTAAGACTTAGCGTGTTAAATTTGCTGCATGACCTCATGTATGACACCTGATGTATGGACAAAAAAAGAACCACAGGCCATTGTTAAGTGTCGTTCATACAGGGGATAATTACCAACCCCCCACATTTAACTGTTACCACTAATCCCATGGTTTCATATGCATATGAAGAAAACAACGTTAATCTGTAGATAAATAGATGGAGAGATAGAGAGATAGACAAAGAGACAAATTGATAAAGGCAGACAATTAGAAATGTAAGGATGGACGCAGATAGAAAGTCACAGACAGACAAGCAGATAGAAAGACAGACAGGCAGACATTTAGACAGGCATATAGTTTCGTTTGATTTAAATAAACCACAAATTGTGCAAGTGGAGCCACTTTAGACAAATCTGTTAGACTGGTGGGCGTGGAAGAGGCACATCGTGACTTCTGATGTGCTAAAAAAGTTTCTCAGGAGAAAATCATGTGAAAAACAGAAATATCTTCTAGCAGGTTTGGCAAAAAAAAAAAAATGCGGGTGAAAAAAAAGGGTGCGCTCAGAGCAGATTTGTTTGGGGAAGTTGTGAGCAAAAAGTTTATTAGGAGATTATTTCTTCTTCTTCTTTTTATTTTAATTTTTTTTTTTTTTTTTTATAAATAGTTTATAATAGTTTCTACCTGATATTCCAGACAGTTCGTAGTCAACCCCATCCTGTGTATTAGAGAAAGTCTATCACAAAGCTGGCCAGATTTGGTTTTATCAGACAGTGTCCTTAGCACAGAGCTGACACCTGATTGGACAGCAAGTGCTTAAATAAATTTTTCAATTTGCATTTGTGGTACCTTTTTATAGCCAGTACTTCCGGGAGACCATGCTGAACGAGATCCGCAAAGCACGGGAGTTGTACACGGGGGTGGAGCTTGCAGCAGAGCTGGGGCGGATCCAGCAGCGATTGGACAACGTGGAGTGTCTTTCAGCTGACATCGTGATCAACCTGCTTTTATCATACAGAGACATACAGGTGAGAGCGGTGCTTCATCCAGACACCAAATAGCAGTTGTTGTTGGTCATAAATGGTCATCTATAAAGATGCCTTAAATTGATCGCATTTTTGGGTCGATTATTGCACGTTTTTTAGACTGATCAGAATTTTTTTTGTCTTCCAAGATGAACCCTAAATCTAACTATAGTGCAACAGGTCTCGTACAATAGTTAGATGGAGGTGGAAATCCTGGTCTTCACACTGATCTGTGGCAAATCTGCTGCTCCATCTGTTAGATATTTAAAAAAATTTCTGCCGAACTTAAATATGCATTTTCGCAGAATCTACAGGCACCCCTTCGTAACAAAACTCTAACCGAGCAGGCGAAGTGCACCAAGAGTCGAGTTTCTCGAAATCGTTACGGGACTCCGAGTGTAAATATTTAATAAGCTCCTAGGACTCCCGCTATCTGCGTCTGGCTTCCTGTCTCCTCCAAGCAAATACAATCTGATCCAACAGGTCCACAAATTTTGGCCTAATGCGTATAGACACAATTCGCTTGAATGGATCGGAGCGACGGTCCTGTGGAACACAGTCCATTTTGAGGATACCTAATGGAGGTTCAGTGGCATACAGTACAGCCACATCTAACCAGGAGACACAATCCCATCTAACAATGATACACGTCCAATCAAATGGCGAGGATTGTAAGTTGCTATGGATAAAGGGGTAATTTAGACACCGCCCAATGCAACTGAACGCTAAAGTAGAAATCCAGTGTGAAGTTAGCTCGTATTCATGCATACATTGAAACACTAAAGTAAAAATGTGTATATATTTTCTTTCCTTCAATTCCTTCAATAGCATTATGTATTTTGTATTGAGCTTGCGCCACTCGGATCTGCCCTCCGTTCTTTGTCAATAAATAATAATGTCAACGTGTGACATAAAGGTTGGCTGAATTATTTATATAGGTTTCTGAGGTTTCGTGCTGTGCGCCGGCTCAGGAGTGTGATGCAGAAGGTTTCATCAATAATGCAGTGTGCTGGGAATGAAAAAACATCTCTCTCTGCTCCCAAACCTGCACTTTAACAAACCAGAGTGAGCGAATGATCAATCCAGAGAGACACTTATAACGAAACTAAGCCCGTGTTTGGAAGAGAGAGATGTTTAAAGGTTTTGTAAAAAGTTGAAATGTGGTATTTTTTTTGTAATGTAATATTACTTGGTCATTTAGGACACGTTTGGTGTTCTCTGTTTGATTAATTATTTAGTCTACCAATCTGTTCGTTCATTTCAATTATCCATCCATCCATTCATCTATTTATCCATACACAACCACAAACCTATCCATCTATCTGTTTATCCATCCATACATCTACCCATACATCTATACATCCATCCACTTATACATCCATCCATCAATCTCTCTATCCATGCATACACCCACCCATCCATCTATTCATCCATCCGTCCATACACTCACTTAACCTTCTATCCATACACCCAACCAACCAACCAACTAACCATCCACACACGCGCACACACACGCGCACACACACGCGCGCACACACACGCGCGCACACACACGCGCGCACACACACACACACACACACACACACACACACACTCATCCATCCACCCACCCATCCATCTATCCATCCGTTCACCCATCCATCCATCCATCTATCCAACCGTTCACCCACCCATCCATCTATCTATTTATCCATCCATACATCCACCCATACTTCCATCTATCCACTTATACATCCATCTATCAACCCATCCATCCACCTATCTATCCATCCACCCATCTATACACTATATGGTCTAAAGTTTGTGGCCACCCAACCACAAGATTCAGAATTCATTCAAAGGTGTTTAATAAGGTTGAGGTCAAAGCTGTATAGAAGCTGTATAGAAGGCCACTCAAGAATCTTCTATTCCAACCCTTCTAATTTGTTGGGAAAAATCACGAATGGATGGAAAATCCAATAATTTTGTCCATATAGTCTATTTCCATAATAAAAAAAATCATTAATAATGCAAGTTTGGGAGGCGTCTTAAACAATTACACCCTTAATACCAAATGGTTTGCTTGTTCCAAGATGGCCGCTCCGATAATGTTGCATCGGTCAGCTACAGGATGTGGGAATATTTTAATTGGGGGAAAAATCCGTTACTGTGGTTCATTTAATGAAAATTGTATTTGTCTGTTTATAGGATTATGAGTCCATCGTCAAGCTGGTTGAGACTCTCGAAAAGCTTCCGACCTTTGACCCCATTGCCAACCCACACGTGAAATTCCACTATGCCTTTGCGCTAAACAGGTGACGTACGTGTGTGTTTTGAGTGTGTTTTTATCTCAAGCTTTCCTTCAGACACTTGAAATATTCATGGGCTTCCCTGTTGTTCATTTGCATGTGTTAATATTGTGTTGTATTTTTATAAAAGCATTGATGTGATGCCTCGTTGCCAGTAATACACTCATGACTTGTGGGCAGATATTTTTCTATTTTTTCAATTTTTAAGCAGCTTTCCAACAATTTTCTTTTCGCCCAGCACTCAGAAAACGTGACGTGTGTTACATGTGACGAAGAGAGATTTATTTGCACTTATTTACCATATGAAAAGAGGCAGCCAGGGGGTTTCGTGCTGGCAGGAGGACATGAAATCCTCTGGTAATTGTCACCCTGGGGGACGGTTCATCACGTCGATCTTCTGAGCCAGACATGTCCTATGACTTGTGTGTGTGAGGGTCATGGTGGAGATGTGAGGAAGAGCAAAGCAAAAACGATGATAATAAATGATGGTATGCGGATAGATAAATAAAAAGGGATAGATAGCTAGATGGTGGGATGGTCTTTGGAGAGATGAACTGAATATGAGCACAATTCCTTGTTTTTTTTTTTGTTTTTTTAATCTACTTGTCTGTTCTACAATTTCTCCATCTGTTGTAAGAAAAAATAATACAAGTGACTTTGCAGCCAAGAACAAAAGTCTACACACATTTTAGGACAAATTTCAACTAAACGAAATGTACTTATCTTTCCATTTGACATTGTCAAATCTAGGAAGGAGCTGGAAGTGATTGTGTCTCGCGATTCTAATGACTTTTTCGCTCACATGTCTGTAGTTCCTGCTTAAACTGCTAATAAGACAAAGTGAAACTTTTAAGGAAAATGCGCCTCAGCGCGTGAGCAATGGAATTCAAGACGTCTGAGGGGTCGATGTGTCCGGACTCGCATTCTTTCTGCTTGTCTTGTTTACCTCTGCATTCTCTTCTCTCGTATTTTGTCTGGGAGAAAAGTCCAGACTCCAGCGTTCGCACTGTTATTCAATCAGCGTGCTTGGAATAAACAACGTATGATGATATGGTTGCTTTTGCTTCGCATTCACTGCTTTACCTCGGAGCACCGCACCCTTATCAAACACGTCTAATAAGTTCATAGTGAAAAGTTTCAATTTGAATACATTAATGTTTATCGTTTATCATGATTAACATTTGTGAACATAGTTTAAATTTAGAAAATCTTCAAACAATTTTAAATAAAACGCCTGCATGTTTAAAAAATTAAATAAAATCGACTAAATCAATTTAATGCAATACACTTTTTAATGATATCGATTAAATTGGCTTATATTAAATTGATTAATCAAATATGGATAAAGTTAATATTAATTTAATTTTCGGGTAGCCAAAGTGACAATGCACTCAAAGTGGGAGGCGGAGACTAAACAAACTTGCAGCCCACCACTTAATTAAAATCCGGGTTCCCTCAAGAACATATGTTAAAACAAGGATTGCCTTCGGTACGCATTTGCAACGAACCCAAAGTTCTGTATTGAAGCATTTCGATACCAACAAGTGTATCGTTACACCCCTATCCGGTGCTGATGTGTTCATTTAACCTCCTTCATTCGTTATATAGATACAGTGGTGTTTGATAGGAGGGAAACTCACAAATAAGTTCTCTTGACCCGCCGATATTTAACGTCCTTAGAAATTCTGTGTAGAATTGAAAGAACGCAGCTGTGTGTATGAATAGCGTGATTGCTCCGTTAAAGATCAAAGCCAGCAACTTGTTTTGACTACGTAATCACCGATTATGTACCGGAGATTACCGTGTTGACGTACAGTATAAGACCGATTCATGGTAGATTTTACCCTTTCAGCTGCATGCAAGGTAACGAAGGACGGCATCATCTGTTTGCTGACTCGTTTCCAGATGCCACATTGACGCAAATGCGTCTGATTTGAATTTACAGCGAGACAATCGGAAAAATTGATTTAAAATGCCACAGATCTTATCTTTTATCTCGCCGAATACTGGTTAATAACTTTAGGGAATCCCCTGAGTGAAGGAGGAGGAAATGTGGTAATTTCCCCCCCACACCCCTCCCCTTTTAGGATTCAATCCGTTATGTGTATATATAGAAGATGGATTGTGTTGTAAAAGACCGAAATCCGAAAAGACACAAAAAAGGGGATTATTGAATGTACTGTTTTCTAATCCTAAATACAGACATTGGTATTATAGTAATATATATGAGTAAGATCATTTGCCTTCAATATATCAAAGATGATTGATATTTGGGTTCTTCAGATCAGTGCTCAAGTATTCACTTCAATAAACAGAATGAAGATCCGTGAGGTTTACTGTGGAATGTGAAGCTCACGAACAATTTAGATTTGGACTGTAATTAATATAAACAGTCTGCTACAATTAATAACCACAACATTAATGGAACTACGATGAATGCACATTGTGTCACCCAGATTAGGAAGGGTTTCCGCCTAATTACTTCTCAGGGAGATTTTCTTTGCCGTTTTCGCCACTGGCTTGCTCATTAGGGATATATTTATAGAGCAAATTTATACATTTAAAAGTTATATTCATAATCAGTTTCTTTGGAAAGCTGCTTTGGGATAATGTCCAGTGTTAAAAGCGCTATACAAATTGAATTGCATCGAATGTAATCCTTCACTGTGGGAAATTCATTTTCAGGATTTGACGTTCAAATTAACCCCAAATCCCTTCCGCATTTAGGAGGAACCAGCCTGGGGACAGACAGCGAGCTCTGGACCTCATGCTGCCTCTGGTCGAGTCTGAAGTCCAGGTGGCCTCGGACATTTACTGCCTGGTGGGACGTATCTACAAGGACATGTTTCAGGACTCGCACTTCACTGACACTCAGAGCCGAGACAGCAGCATTCTCTGGTGAGCAACAACATCTAACATCTATGCTACTCCATAGAAGATGGCTGAGGCGACCACAAAAAAAACGGTCTTGAAATGAGATAACGACATGGTGGTTTTTTTTTTCTGTTCTGTGGTTTGTTTTTATATCTGCAGTCGTTTTTTGTTGGTTATCCCAGGTGTCATGTGACCGGTTAGAATAAAATAATAACAAAACAAACAAACAAAAAAAAGTCACTTCCCCAAACCCAAAGTATTACAATTAATGTTCAAGATGCTCCCTCAAATAAATGACAGATTATGCAGGGAAATCTCGTGATGAAGCCTGTTCACGGTCTCATTTCCCCAATAGGTTCAAGAGAGGGTTCGAATCGGAGCCCACGCTTCACTCCGGTATAAACTACGCTGTGCTTTTGCTGGCCGTTGGTCACCAGTTCGACTGTTCCTTCGAGCTCCGTAAAGTCGGTGGGTATAAACAAATGCACACAATTAGAAAAAATTTCACTAAAGGAATTCAATAGGGTCTAGTAACTTCATATGCTTAGTTTCAGTCAAGTTCTTACTTTTTCACAAGGCAAAGTTCGAGTTACCGAATGAGAAATTTCTCAGAAAACATGAAAAACAGGAAGAGCGCTCAGACATGTTCGGTTATGACGAACAAAACAAGTGCAAAAGTACAACTGACTGTAACAGAGGCATAATTTGACTCTAATTTCGCTTCACGATTTCTCTGAGGGGATGTTCACAGATTTCACAATGTCCAACGAGGAAAAATTGGCAGTAATTGATCATTAATATACATAAATTAAATACAATTGAGATTTCGTTGCTTTTCAAGACACAATTTTGTGTTTTCGTGTTAAACAAAATGAGCAGGCTTCTTTGAAAGAGTTTAATTTCATATAATTTCACAATATATAATATAACTTATAAGATGATCCACTAGCTTTTGTGTAGATTTGTGCTAATTTTATTGTTTCACAAGGGCGTAAGTGAAGTCAGGTAGTGATGTAGGTGATTTGAGGAGACCCCACAGGTGTTCAATTTGGTTGGAGCTCAATAGCAGGAGATGTTCCACCATATTTGACCCAAATAAAGTGAATCTCCTAGTTTTGTGTCTCCTAGTTGAAGCAAAGGGACAATTTCATGCCGCTGGCTCCACAGCCATTGTACACAATTGTGTGCTTCCAACTTTGTTCTCACAGGATGTAAGCTCAGGTTTTTAACTTTTTTTTCCAAATTGTTGTAACAAAGACACTTCCCCACTTTCAGGATGTTCGAGACCGTGCCTGATGATCCTAAAACTGTCGGGCGTATTGCAGAATCCAAGCTTAAAATAAAGCTGTCATCTGTGGGTTTTTTTTTTTTTCGCCCACTGTGTAATTTGTCAGGGAATGAATGCATAATTGAGTGCCTCGCTTCCGCTGCTTCCATTCCAGCAGCCTGAATGAGGGGCGAAAAGTCAAATGTTGTAATTAGGTGTGTGAAAAAAAAAAAAAATGGTGTAAAAATTGAAAAAGAAGACAGCTTTTTTGTCTCCAATTCAGTTTTATTTGTATACAGCCATATCTGGTTCTTCTACAAACTTCGAGGTTGGATGCACAAGATTGTATAGGATGTCTGAAATGAAATTTCCATTCATTTAAACTGGGAGACCCAAACGTGGTCTAGCATGACCAGATGAAGATATGGTTTACATGGGCTGGACTGGGAGATCATTAGTGGCCGGCTATAGAGTTTCAGCCCAACAATTTTGGGATGAATTGGAACGTCACCTCAGTCCTTCACACCTTACCTTCATTAGTACCAGACGTTACTAACACACTTGTGGCTGATTTGATATCTTAAAAATCTCCACAAAACCTAGTGGAACATCATCTCAGAAGAGTAGAGGGAATTGTTGTAGATCTTATAGAAAGATCAGATGATATGGAGCTATTGTAAAGTCTGCAATTCTTTCTTGTGTCATGTGGCCTTGTGTCATGCCGTTATAGAAGAATAACGATCAGGCTGATAGCAGTATCTTGTACACCACCTCATTTGCAATATCAACTAGTGATGGGTCGTTCATGATCTCTCAGAAGAACGAGTCGCCCCATAAAACAATCTCCGTAGGGTATATAGAGGAAACCTAATTGATTCGTTCACCTTTCGAATCTTCTGGTCCGAGTCGTTCGTTCTTTTATTACGTGACTCCCATATACGCTGTGCAGTTTATTCCACAGGAAACAGTTCCATCTCCCATATACGCTATGAAGGTGATTTTAAAGGAACAAAATGAACCTAATGGCAAAGATTCAAAGAGCCAAGTCACTAAAATGGTCTGATCTTCCCATCATTAAAATCAACACGATGTTCATTCCTTTCTTCTTTAATAATTTGCTTGAGTAGCTAAAGAGTAGCTACTTCATGCATCAGTCCTACCAACCTCTAGTCTACTTTTTCTTCTATAGATTCCTCAAAAAACTCAGACTTTTTCCTAAGAAGCTCATGCCTTGGTATGTTCCTTAACATGCCCTCGGAGCACATACGCACACACCCTCTGAAACCACAAATGTAGCAAGGGATAGACAGTTTTAACTTCTCATAGCAATGAAAAAAACACAGAGCCAAAAAAAAAAAAAGACTTGTGCGTAGTGCAACAGACATCAGACCTGCATTCTGAGGAGGAGGTCAGTAATTTATGTCTGGTGTAGAGTGACAGACCGGGTATGTTTGTAATCGTTTGATGTGTGTGTTGTAGGTGTGAAGTTGAGCAGTCTATTGGGAAAAAAAGGCAGTCTGGATAAACTACAGAGTTACTGGGATGTGGGCTTTTTCCTGGGCGCTAGCATTCTGGCCTGCGACAACACTCGGGTCTTACAAGCCTCGGAGAAGCTCTTCAAGCTTAAAGCACCTGTCTGGTATGTGTAAACACACACTTTCATATACACACACCCGTATATATGCACTTCTTCTTTTGGTCCACTAATAGATTGGTGTGTAAACAAAACTGTCACGCGCATAACCATTTAATTAAAGGCCCCACCTGGAGCTTCAAACGTTTTCATGCATGTGCAACACAAATCTTGTTTCTGGTCCAGCTTCAAGAATTTCTCTTAAAAGAAGAAAATCTGGAAAATTCCACATATCGAGGGAGTGAATGAATGAAGGATGGAAGGAATAAAAATATTTATTAAAGTCTGCTAAAATAAGCAGGTCATATTCTTAGAAAATTAAATATTAAATGTAAACACACACACACTTATCTACACATCTGTATCCCCTAAATGGGTTCTAACAAATTAATAAAAAATCAAAATTTAATAAAAGTGTATTCAATTGATTTATTCTATATTATTGAAATAATATATTATAATATATAATATAATATAATAATATATTATATATTAATATATATATTATTTCAATAATATATAATAATATATTATTGAAATATTATATGATATATTATTTAACCATCAGGGTTTTTTTTTTATTATTATTATTGTTTTAAAAATGTAAATTTTTGATGTTCACACGTTAGTAGTAATAAACTGCGTTAATAAAAAAAAAATATAAAAGTGTGTGTGTGTGTGTGTGTGTGTGTGTGTGTGTGTGTGTGTGTGTGTGTGCGCGCGCGCGCGCACAGTATATAGGTAGGGTAAAAAGCAACTGGAAAATAATTCTTAAAGAAGTCAAATATCATAAAAACAATTAAAACAACCACTAAAAAAATGGACATATACCGGTAACTATAGAAACATGGCCTCTCAAAAGAAATTTATATTAAAAGAATAATATCCAGAGTTTAAAATGACAAAATAAATATAAAATAATTAATAACAAAGGGAGTGATTTTAGAGTGAAATTAATATATTTAAAACATCTGTTGTGTGTGTGTATAGATGAATAGATAGATAGATAATCTTTAATTTTTTTGGCCATGAACCCACAATGAGTCATATAGGCCATGGGAGAAAATCTTCAAACACACATACCCACACACTTTCCAACCTCACGTCTGGTACCAGACAGCTATAAACATCACCTCATCTTTTTCCTGTCGTTTGTAAGCCTGTGCTCAATGTAGCCTTGCATTCCTGTTCTTGGCTGACAGGAGTGAGACCTGATGTCTTCTGCTGTTGTACCTTATCTGCCTCAATTCTTTTTTTTTTTATGTTGTGGTTTCTGAGATGGCTTTTCTGCTCACCACTGTTGTAAAATGTGGTCATTCACACTGCCGTGTCCGTTGTGGGGCCTCAAACCAGTCTGGCTATTCCTTCTCTGAGAATGATCTCAGTGATGCTTTTTGTGTTCTGCGCCACTGAATAGTATATACCACAGTCGAAGACAATGAAATCATGGGCGGCGTGGCACATTGTGTGTCGAGTGCTTTAAAAAATATTGTCTTTTGGAATTACAAAGGCAGCCAGAGCAGAATTAGACGTCCCTCGAAGTAACCCAAAGCCCCCAAAGGAATTAATAATGGGGAAATTTCTGCAGGATAACGTTAGCTCGCGATTTTTTATAAACTTTTTCCTTTTACTCTTGCAGATGCCCTTCTATTACAAATCCCTCATTCCACTCTTCTCCACCCCATTTGCACTCTTTTTCATTACTTTGCACAGTTGAACCCAGGTACCTCCCCTGTCTTCAGACTTTCAGTCTTCATCTTAACCTGCTCCATTTTCTCGCCACAAATCATAATATCACTTTGTATTATGTCATGTCTTAATAATTAGAAGCTTTTTTGAGGAAAAAGAAAAGAAAAATTAAAACTGCTTGTGTGTTTGTGTACATTTCAGGTACCTCTGCTCGTTGGTCGAGACCATTCTAATCTATCAGCACTTTAAGAAACCTTCGACTGAGCCACCAGGCCCTAAACAGGAACTGGTGGATTTTTGGATGGACTTCCTGGTAGAGGCTACCAAAAAAGATGTCTCATCTGTCCGCTTCCCAGTAGGAAACGCACTTTTAAATTGATTAATTATGAAATGAATCGCTGTCACTCGTATAATAAACCGTTGCTTCTTCAACAGCTGCTTGTTCTTGAAGTTAATGAGAGAAAATAAAACGCAGCGTGACTATTACGAAACACTGAGGAGACGCAGACGGACATCAGTCCATGTCACGTCTGTTTCCTGGTACTGGCTGCTCATATTCATGAAATAATCGGGTTTTGTGTTTGACAGGTGTTGATTCTGGAGCCCACTAAAGTCTACCAGCCGTCTTACCTGTCAATCAACAACGATGTGGAACAGAACACACTCTCGATCTGGCACGTGGCTCCTGATGACAAAGTGAGCATTCAGTTCATTCACTCATTCGATCATTTATTCACATAGACATCAGTTCATTCATTAAATTGTTCATTTGTTCACTCATTTACTCACTCGCTCATTCACCCACTATTTAAACGCACACTTTTTGAAATTCATTTACACGTTCACTTATTCATTCACGCCCTCTCATTTACTCACTCCCTCATTCATTCACATTCTCATTCATTCATTCACGCTCTCATTTACTCACTCCCTCATTCTCTTTCATTCACACGCATTTATTCACATTCTCATTCATTCATTCACGCTCTCATTTACTCACTCACTCATTCATTCCCATTCACATTCATTTATTTATTCATTTACCCTTTTTTTACTCTCATCCATTCATTCATTTACCCTCTCATTTACTCACCCCCTTATTCACTCATTTACATTCATTCATTCATTCACGCTCTCATTTTCTCTCTCACTCATTAATTCACGTTCTCATTCATTTATTCATTCACGCTCTCAATTACTCATTTACTCACTCTCTCATTTGCTCATTCGTTCACACCCTCTCATTTACTCACTCATGTATTCCCTTATTTATTTGCTTTTATTCATGTATCATTCATTCATTTACTCACTTTCTCACTCGCTTATTCATTCACTTACTCGTCAAACATGGGGGAACTCTTCATTTACCCATTTGATCAGACACTCATTCATTCAATCACTTGGTCACGTACTGAGGCTATTTACCCACACACTCACTCTTTCACTCCGTCGCTCATTCATTCATTTACTCGTTCATTTACTCATTCCTTCTCGCACTCATTTACTTACCCGTTTTCTCATTCACTTATTGACTTGTTCGATCAGTTGCGTCACGTCTGTGTGTGTGTGTGTGTGTGTGTTTGAGGAGGAAATTCACACTTTATGACCAGACTATTGCACGTTTCTTATTACTGACTGTTTATATGTACAAACTCTTTCTCTCGCTCTTGCTCTCTCTCTCTCTCTCTCTCTCTCATCTCTTGCTGTTCGACCAACAAGTGGAGAGAAATCACCAATCTCACTCTTTTGCGTTTATTTTTCTAGTTCTTTTGCATTATAAACATTTAATGCAGGCAAGCGTGTATATACACACAATAGAGGGGAAATCAGGCTGTGTGTGTTATATAATATCACTGTGCAAAAGTAATGAAAGACACACACACACACACACACTCACTCACTCTCTGTTTCTCTCTCTCTCATATTTACTTTCTGCTGTGGGCTGATTTCTGACTTTTACACTTATTTTTTTTTTAGGCAGAAAATGACACATACACACTCACACGCAAACACCGGCCACGACAACAAACTGCATTATTATATAACTATTTGCTTTCTCTCTCTCTCTCTCTCTCTCTCTCTCTCTCTCTCTCTCTCTCTCTCTCTCTTTGTCTTTCAGAATAAGGGGATCCATGAGTGGAATTTTAGTGCTGCATCAGTGCGAGGTGTGAGGTGAGTCTTCTCCCGCCTTAAAGTCCAAACAAGACACAAGTCGAACTATGACCAGTCCCGCGTTCACTAAAAGAGTGTGGGATGAGTGCCTACGCTTCTCTCGTTTCGAAAAGCCAAGACTCTTCTGTTCACTGATTAGTAATGGATGTCCCATTGTCCCAATAATTGGATGTCATTGCAGCAATGAAAAATACACATACATTTTCTTCTTCTTTTTTCGCTTCTCCCATTAGGTTTCGCCACAGCGGATCATCCGTCTCCATACCCCCATGTTTTCTACATCTGCCTCTTACACACCAACTACCTGCATGTCTTCCCTCACCACATAAACCTCCTCCTTGGTCTTCCTCTTTTTTTTTCCTCCTGGTGGCTCTATCCTCAGCATTCTTCTACTGATACCCCATGTCCCTCCTCTGCACATGTCCAAACCATCTAATTTCTAATCCTGTCCATCCTCATCACTCCCAAAGAAAACCTCAACATCTTCAGCTCTGCTACCTCCAGCTCCACCTCCTGTCTTTTACTCAATGCTACTGTCTCTAAACCATACAACATCTCCCAATATCAATATATATACTATATAATAAGGCTGTGGACACCTATCCAGATTTTTTATTTATTTTTTTCATTGTCCACAATTAGTGCTTATTTCTTGTTACAATAAGCTCCACTCTTCTGGGAAGATGTTCCACTAGATGTTATGGTGATTTGTGCTCATTTAGACACAAGGGTGTTAAAGTCAGGTACTGGTGAAGTAATACAGGAGTCGAGTGCAGGTTTATATTTTCTGCCCACTGACTGCTGGACACCTGCACGGCCCAAGCGTCTCAGCGATGCGCTGTGATTGGTCCGATGCAGAGTCTGGGTTGCTAGGGGAACATGCACTGAAGGTCCACTCATAAAAGTGGCTTCGAGTGTAATACAAAGCAGATACTCATCTATACACACGTGCACACACACACACACGTGCACACACACACACACACGCTACCACTCTTGTCACAGCACAAAATGAACAGTTGTTCAACACACAAGCTGTTTAACACGTTCTAAAGTCCCTCTGCTCGCCTGCACCATCTCGAATACACACACACACACACACAGACACACACACACACACACACACACACACACACACAGTACCAAAAGGAAAGTCCCTTCAGTAGTGGGTGAAGTGCAATAGTGAGGTCTTTGTTGATTTCTGAGTGTGTTCGCGTGTGTTCGCTGAAAGAGGAACTTTTATCAGCACGCCCTCTTCCACTGCAGCACTTTGAGAATGATCAGGTTTCTCATCAAGGTTTTGTCCGACGATTGGGTTTCTACGACTCTGTTCAAAGTGAATACGACTCCGGTGTTGGAGCAAACCTTCTCCCTCGACATTCGTTCTCGTCTCCTTTTTATTTGCTCTGAATGTAAGAGCAAATGCATGCGGCTGGTCATGTTGCGGAAAAACCACAAAGTCCTTCCGGTGGGGCAAATTCCTGGAGATAACACTTTAGCTCTGACTGTCACAAAGTTCGGACACTGGAGACTCCTTGCCTGAAATGCTAAATATTCTCACCATTGTAGAAAACGTGTGGATATATGTGTAGCGCAGTATGTGTACATGTGTATGTATAAGTACATGTGTAGTGGTGTGTGTGTGTATATATGTTTATGGGAGTATATGTGTGTTCATGAATATGCATGTATATGTGTATGGTTACATGGTTGTATGTGTTTGTGGTTTATGTATGTGTGTAGGAGTTTACGCTTGTATGCGTGTGTGTATGGGAGTGTGTGTATGTATATATAGAGGTGTGTGTATGGGAGTGTGTATGTGTGTGTATATATAGAGGTGTGTGTATGGGAGTGTGTATGTGTATGTATATATAGAGGTGTGTGTATGGGAGTGTGTATGTGTGTATATATAGAGGTGTGTGTATGGGAGTGTGTGTATAGGTGTATGAGTATGTATGTGTGTGGGAGTTTAAGCGTGTGTGTGTGTATATATGTATATATTATGTGTGTATGAATCAGGGAGGCAACTACCTACAGTACACATATTTGGGTCTATTTACATTAATTTTTCAGGTTTTTTATCAGTAGCTTTCCGAACGCTTACTTTTAAACTTATGAAACCAATAAGATGCAAGACCTGAAAAAATCTCCTCCCTCTGTCTTTTTCTTTCTGCAGCATTTCTAAGTTTGATGAACGCAGCTCCTTCCTTTACGTACTGAACAACTCCGAAGACTTCCAGATCTACTTCTGCACAGAGATGCACTGCAAAAGGTGTGTGTATGTGTGTGTTTTCCACCTATGCCTGATTTGCTTAGCAAAACGCACAAAGACTGACGTCAGTTTGTGTTTCATCTAATAAAAATGAAAAAGTTTTTGCATCTTCATATAAGTGTGCTTGGGTGTGTGTATGTATGGACTGATGTATGGATGTTTGTGTACATGGATGTGTATATTTGTAAGTGTATGCACTTGTTTGAGTATTGTTTTTGTGTTTATGGTTTTGTGTGTGTATGGTTATATCTGTGTGTGTGCATGTACATGGTTGTATGTGTGTGTAGGGTTGTATGTGTACATGGTTGTATGGTTATATGTATGTGTTGATCGTTGTTTGTTTGTTTGTATGTGTGTGTTGCAGGTTCTGTGAGCTTGTGAACAGTCTGACTGAAGAAGCCTGGAAAGGTCCAGAAGAGGCGGATTGTGATTCTGAAACTTTAGAGGTACGTACACACACACACACACACACACACACAGGTAGCAACTATAGCGTTCGTGTGTATTGATTGTTGTGCTACAGTTTATTTAGTAAAACAATTTAAATAAATAACAAAATAACAAAAATGTAAACGTCTGTGCAGTTTCCTACCAGTACAATAATACACTTCTGTGTGTGTGTGTGTGTGTGTAGTACGATTATGAATACGATGAGCATGGTGAGAGGGTGATTCTGGGTAAAGGGACGTTCGGCATCGTCTATGCGGGTCGTGACCTCAGCAACCAGGTGCGACTGGCAATCAAGGAGATTCCTGAACGGGACAGCAGGTAGAACACTGCTCATGCTTTGCATTACTGTGTGTGTGTGTGTTTTTTGCATTGTCGCTGTTTTGTTTGCGCTGTAGCCGAAACGATGAGATGATGACGAGTGCGATCGTGACTCAGCAGTCTGAACAGATATGCGTTTTTTTTTAAATACCAAACAAAGTTCTGCAAAAAGAAAAAAGGGGGAGATCCAGTCGATCCGATTGTGTAAGCTTCCTCTTACTGTTATATAATTACTTCAAGTGGGAGGGAACAACGCCGACAAAAGCCTAAAGTGCTCTCGTAAAGGTGGCAGTGGTGCGTGTGTGTGTGTTTCGTGTGCAGGCTTTAAGCCCTTCGTGAGCATCAAATGTCCTCATAATGCACGACCTTTTGTGGGTTGTGAGGACATTTGCGTGTGTGTGTTTTTATTGCATTTTTTGTGACAACTTTTATTTGAGATTGGTGAAGGCAGACCACTGATGATTTTACAACTATATTTGTTATAATAACCTTCACTCTTTTGGGAAGATGTTTGTGGAATTTTGTGCTCACAAGGGTGTTAGTAAAGTCAGGATTTAGGGGCGGTCAGGAGGCCTGAGGGTGCAGTCAGTATGAAACATCCATCCCAATAGCAGGGGGTCTTTCACATTATGTGTGTGTATAAATAAATAAATAAATAATAATAATAATTA